>BDUI01018608.1:11553-21653 GCA_002335545.1 Apodemus speciosus
TATACACACACACACACACACACACACACACGTCTGAAGGTTAGGTTTCACTACATACAATAAACATTCAAAGGCCTTGTTGCTATTTATTTGCTTTGTTTTTGTTTAAGTGTAGTTGTAAAATGCACAATACAATAAATGTTTACTTACAAAATGTCACAAAACTATTCCAACAATTATTGCTGGGACCATTGAATATTCTGGTGGAGAAAGAGCAGGAAACAACATTTTATTTCCTAAAACAGTAATTCAAAACAACATGTTAGAGGTCAATATATGTATTGTTAAGTCTGTGATGCAATGTGTTAAACATATTAAATTTACTTAATTTTACATGAAAAATTGTGGTGCCTTTTAATTAAAATGTCCAGGTAGTTTTGATAGAAGGAAAAAAAACCGCCATGAGTTTCATTAACACATCAAATTAGACAAATTTAAAAATAATTTTCATAATATATAGTTGATAAAATGAAATCTCAACATTGGGATAAATATTTGTCAATATTCTATCTCAAAAAGAATTCTTATATAGAATATATAAAGAACATTTAATAACAATAATTAAAGAGAAGAATTAAATAGAAATAGAGAAACAATGTGAAAGGACACCATTCACAGAAAACATACAAATAGATACTTAAAATGTGAAAAGTTACTTCATTTCATTTCTCCCAGATTACTCAACTACGTTAAGAATAACAATGAGCCAATTTTTTTAACTAACTCATAAAAAGAAGTAAAGACTGATAAGGCATCTCCGTTAACAGTGATGGCCAGCTACCTAACTACACAAAGGTAAATGATTGTGGGACTGGGAAAGGGCAACAGTGTTTGCTCAGGTAACTTTAATATGCGACTCCTAGCCAGGGGCAAGAACAAATAAAATGAGAAACATAGAGATTGAGGAGGATATATTAAACTCTTTTAATATAAAATGTTCCTATATGTAAGATGTTCATTACAAACTTACTAGAGCGAGTGAATTCAACATTGATTCAGACCAATATTCCACCAAAAGTAATACATTGTAAGCTTTTTATTTACTTAAAATGWTTAATGTTATATTGCTCTAGATTTTTCTTGACATTCTGATTTCTATTTCCGATTAAATAAACTGTAAGAGGACTAAATATGACTCATAGCACTACTACAATTTAAAAAAAATGAGGAGAGAAAAATACGGCAGGCAGGCATTCAGGAAGGAAGGAAGGAATGAAGGAAAGAAGGAAGGAAAGAGATGTGAAAAGTGAAGGAAGAGAATGAAGATGAGAAGTTTGAAAGGAAGGGAGTAAAGGGTAAGGAAGGAAAGAAGGATGGAAGGGAGGAAGAGAGAGAAAGAATGGAAGGAAGAGAGTTAAGGAGGAAAGGTCTCAAGGTTTGGTGGGTTTAGTGTCTACTATGTAAAGCAGTGCTCATTTCTATACTAGAATGATATATAAATATGTTATTTACATTCTAAATGATATATATACATGGATATGTATATATCAYAAATTTTTCTATATAATACATACAATATTATCTATGAATATATATACAGACATATATACATATACATACATGAACACACATATACATATACATATGTATATACATGTATATCTGTGTATGTAATTTCAAGGCCACACACATCCCATGGAAAAATTTCTTTATATAGGAGTCCCTCAGTCTAGTAGTAGTGGTTCTTACCTTCTTAATGATGTGAGCCTTGAATACATTTCTTCATGTTGTAGTCACCCCCAACCACAAACTTATCTTGTTACTACTTCATAAGTGTAATTTTGTTACTGTTGTGAATCACAATTTAAATATTTTAAAATCTGATATGCAACCCCGTGATGGTCATGATTCACAGGTTGAGACCCACTGGGGTTCAGACCCAACTGTAAGTTGTAACCTAACTGAGTCTTTTGTAAAGGTCTTCACCAACACAAGAACATTTGTCCTTGAACAACATACCCAGCAATGTACCTCGAATATCTCCAATTCTCACTCCTAAGCCTGAGGATATATTCTTTTCAATGCAGATGAACTTATCAAATGTCTYCACTGTCTATATTAACAACAAAAACTATCAAATCTTAAAATACACCATTCATCAAGTAGCAGTACAGATTTGAAATTTCTCATTAGTATAAAATTATAAAAGTAGATTTATTTTATTATTTTGATATTGTTTTGAGTTTTACTTTTATTCTTTTGAGCAGTTTGCAAATATTTAAATTGTATTGGATAAATATTCGCTTACCTTCTCTTCTTTCTAATAGTGGTTACTTTAATGTTTACAAAAATATCAAAAATGTTATTTATTATTTAGATAAAATTGATGAGATGAGAAGTTGAACAGCCTTTAAAAATGATTTTTAATTTTTTTGAGCAAATCATCTTTAAATATATGTGGCTTAATTAATTGTACCTTTAAGCCATTCATATTAAACACTTGTCAAATTATATTATGCCTGCTTCAAGAGAGCTCTTAAGTTGTTTCAATCATGCCTTTATTGATCCTTGATATTGTAAAAACTATTTGTGAGTGGTATTTAAGATTCAAGAAAGACAACGATTTGCTAACTTAGGCCAGAAGTTTCCAACTGAATTTGAACCTTACATTAAAATCCCACTGAATGAGTGAGTCACTCACTTAACAATGCTGTAGTAAACAAGAAACATGTATTCACTTTTAGGCTTTTTTTCTTTCTTAACTCAGATAAGTCAATTGTTTTGATGACTGGATCAATGTAGTAAATAAGTTTTAGGCATCTTCCTGTCACTTTAAGCACACACACACACACACACACACACACACACACACACACACACACACCACATGCACACATGCACACACACACACACACACACACATACTTTGTTTCGATTTTCAGCTCATATATAAGTTTCAGATTGTCAATTCATGGTTATGTGTCTCAGATTAAAATCTATTCAGATAAAATAAGGATTTTCAAGACTTACCTGAAAATGTTCATCCTAGAAAAATGGTTCAGATGTTAAGTTTATTTGATAATATGAAAATATTAGAAAACTGTCCCCCAGTCTTAACTACAATATGGATTAATTGACTAGAGTTGTAATTAAACATATATGTGGAAATTATGGACTGTAGCACAAAATTTAATTCCTGATTTCATATAAATCATACTACTCATGCTTTTCCTTGTTTTTCCCCATCTTTTTCTTTTTCTGTTTATTACAGTAAAACAGCAATGTATATCATTGGTTTTCATGGTCAGAATGCATAATCCACAGGCATAGACATTTCTTGGTATATGTTTCTTTTTATATTGTGGTAGATGTTTCTTCATGGTGTATGTGTGTGACACCTTCTCAAAGGAATTTAAAAATTCATGAGTTTCTGTGGGATTCCTACTCTTTTCAATAAGAGGATGTCATTTCACAAACCTTTCGGGGACACTTTCCCACCTCAAGGGTAGAGCTGACATGTCGTGGAATAGGTGAGGACAGCTTGGAAGAGTTATCCATCTGAGGCCAAAGCCATGTCTGCTTGCTCTGAGAGATGTTATTCTGAGTCTCAGTGGTTCTGATGGCCTTTCAGTACTAGTGACCACAGGAAGTGCTACTGTACAGAGCAGACTGCATGAATCAGAGGCAGCTGAGGTAACAACATGTTATTTCAGAGTTTATCCCTCTTCTTCTCTTTTTTTTCTTTAGTTGAGAACTTAGTACAATKTGTTTTGATTATAATCATCCCTTCTCCCAAATCTTTCCAGATCTATCTCCTCTTCCCTATCCAACCAACATTTTGTTCCTGCTGTTTTAGAAACTAATCAAGTCCAATCTGTGCTGACCATGTACTATTGGATGTGTGGTCTTTACAGAGGATTATGCAGAGAGCTAGAACTAGAGATTATACATGCTCTTAAAAAACAATTTGAAGATTTAAAGGGTAAATTAACTCTCCAGACATATATGCATGTCAATAATTTCAACAAGAGACTTCTCCAAGATCAGGTTAAGGGATGGAGAAAGATCTGAGAGGCATCCTTCAAAGAACTCCTCATGACATAAATAATTATCTATCTATCTATCGATCTATCTATCTATCTATCTATCTATCTATCTATCTATCTATCTATCTGTCATTCTTATTGTATCTATATTATATATATCATCTATATATGTACATTTGGATATATACACACACATATATATGTGTGTGTATATATGTATACATAGAGATAGATAGATAGATAGATAGAWAGATAGATAGATAGATAGATGAATTAGTAAATAAAAATAGCATTAATTAAATACCCAGTAGTAAACCAGACAATTCCTGAACATGGTAAATTTTCTACAAATTTTATCAATGAAATCTCAGTGACTCGTTAAAATTGTTACATTTGTAATAGTTTTTAATTATTTCTGCCACCAATACCATAATATTCTGTTTGAAAGGAAACAATGTGATTATTTTGGACTCTGTGTTAAACATGTGCACAGCTGGTTAGGTTACACATGTACCCTGTCCCATCTTTGAGGCCCATGAGGGAGAATCAGTAATTGGTAATTTATGTGTTGGATCTTCTAAAGACCCTTCAAGTTCCTTTGCTCATGGCTTCCCTTACCCAGTGTTAAATCCAGTGGCATTTGATTAATCTGACCTTTCTTCCATAATAATATCCTAAACTGTTTCTTGCAATAGAAAATTTTAATTAAAAATTTAAATGTATTTGAATTTTTAAATGCCTTTGTTTTTAGACTGAGACTATTAGAATAATCCAGCTATCTAAATTTTCTAAACTTACATAACTGGAAAACATGRTTTTTTTCCTCAGTTATATATTCCCATGTATCACTGACATCATTACTTTGTCTACCCTCTGACCCACCAAGATTCCTAAATTGTTTTTGTTGGAATAACATTAGCAAAATAAAATTGCAAACTTCCAGACCACTACTGGCATCAACTGAAATTCTAATACTGCGTTTAAATTTTGTCTGGTAAACATTCCCATATATCATTATCAAAATAACTATCTCAAGGTATTAACATTAGTATAAGGGTCTGGTATGAGGCATCTAGGGCAACACTGTGGAGAATTAAAGAAACAACTTTCTGGACTTGTAATTCTTAGGTGAGAAAGGCTCAAGAATTCTAAGAAAATCTTTCAGGCCAAAACAAACATACTAGCTTTTGACATAAAAATAAGGTGACTTTAGCATGTTGTCCATTGAACGTCTTATACCCCAAGAGCAATTACGATTGATACATAATTGCTCTTGCTGGTATAAGACAATGAAGAAAACCCACATTTCACTCTTGCTGTTTGCAGTGATTTGAATATATTTGGTTCATTGGAAGTGGCACTATCAGGAGGTTTGGCCTTGTGAAAGTATGTGTGGAAAAAAAAATGCATCACTATGTAGGCAGACTTTTAAGGACTCCTTTGCTCAAGCTCTGCCCGGTGGCGAAGAAAGACATCCCACTTATTACATTCTGATCAAGATATAGAATTCTTGGCTTTTCTAGCACCATGCCTGCCTGCATGGTGCCAAGCTTCCCACCATGATGATAATAGATCAAACCACTGAAAATATATGCTAGCCCCAATTAAACATTTGTCTTTATTTTTTTTAGTTTGACTTTTCTTATTTTCTATATTCTTTGTTTACATCCTGAATGCTTTCCACTTTCCCAGTTCTCCCCTTACCATTGTCCCATAAGTCCACTTCCCTCTGCCCATTCCCCAATCACCCCTTCCCATTTCTCTGTTCTGGTACTCCTCTATGATACTGGAAATGTTTGTCTTTATAAGAATTGCCTTGGTCCTGGTGTCTCTTCACAGCAATCAAACCCGAACTGCAACACTGCTGAAGAAGCAGGGATGATTGGAAAGTGTTCTGATTATTCTTTTAAGGATATATTTATTTATGTATATGAGTGCTCTGTATTCTGCACATCTACACAACAGAAGATACCAAACCCCATTCTAGATTCTTCTATGCCACTATAGTGATGCTGGAACTGAACCCAGGACCTCTGGAAAGCAACCAATGCAACTGAGCCTCTCTCCAGCTCACGGATATCTTTTTTTTTTTTTTTAATGGAACATGGTAATTGCTTTTTCCCAAAATGATTGAATGCTAAGTGTGGCTTTTACAATGGACACCACCTTTCTCCAGGTTTGGAATCACAGTTACCCCAAAGCAAGCACATATACTTTTATATTTGTGGGATTCTTCCTAGGATTTATTTATGCCCAGTAGTGTTTCTAATAGGGCCTTGGGAAGTCAAAGGAGGGAATGATGTTCTCAGAAGCTGGTAAGAGGATATGAAAAACTTGATTTAAGTATATCCTAGATTTTAATTCTGCCAAAACCTGCCTTGAGAAATTGTTGCCTTTGTTTTTGTGATCATTGTAGCAGTAACAAGATCAATAAACCTTTATTAGATGCAGTGGGCCAGATCACACTTTATCTCCTTTGTTACTCCAGAATGCTGAAGCATTGCAGAGGTGTGACTAACATATACTGAACATATATATTATTATGTTACTTATGTGACACACAAGACGTGAGTATGGAACATTAACTCTTCCATAACATGTACTGCACTACAGTTGCCAAACAGCTATATCTATACAAACTCAGTTTGTCATAAGATAGGACAAACTATTTCCCTCTGTGAAACAGAAGAGATAAAGAGAACATACCTCAGCAGTCCCTGTAAGTCTGAATGACCTTATTTGACAAAAAGTACTTGTAACTGTTAGAGTTACTAATACAGAAGCAGCCTGGTCTCTCCTTTTGGCAGAAGAGGGATTCAGGCAGCTCCCTCCAGGGCTGTGCAAAGCCTTTTCTTCCTAACTTACTTGGCCCTAAGAGGTTTCTGCCTTTATCCTCAGAGACTCCATTAACCAACTACTATGAAGTGTCTAAAAAGGGCATTTTTCTGTGCTAGGCGGCAAACTCCACAGATGTGAAGAAATCACTACAGCTATTTGCTGTGGGGTCATTACTGCTTTTACCCCTCAGGCTAGCTACACTCAGAAGCTCTATAAGGCAATCCATGAATGCAATGCATATGACAGAAATAAGACCAACCCTTAATCTTGATATTCCCTGTCAGCTTTCTGACGCTGTGTGTATTCAATATCTTTCCAGCCTACTGTCAAACTAAAATTTACTGTTGGATTTGATTACTTCATTAGATATAAATAAATTTAAGTTTCAGTTCTAATAGGGAATTTAAGCATGGGCGATATCAATGAATAAATACAAGTTAAGATATTTTCATCCAGAACATTCAAGGCCTGCCTAAGTTACTGCTCCATAACTATTAGGGATTGAGTGTTATTACTTTGTATGGATATCGGATAAAATTCCACAAAGGGCAATAAAAGCAGTATCAGCACGTTAGAGTGTAAGGTGCTGCACTGCAGTAAATTCATTCCAATTTTCTTGAAACTGTGGCAAAAGTGCCCGAGTTCAGTCTAGGTTACTTGCTGTAATGTGCGTCCTAATAGACCAACAGGTTCAACCTGAATTCCAAACTACTTTCCTACCTGTGGTCTTTTTTCTTTGAGTGATGCTTTCACCATTTGGAGCTCCCAAAACCAAAAGTCAAGTTTTTCTAAAGACACACTGCTGTGAGTACCCAGCAATTACTTAACGGATGTGTTTTTAAGTCTGACAGTTTGTCGCTTGTCCTCTGGTAAGAGTAGACCAGCTCTCATTCCCATTTCACTAAGTGTCTCTGTAGCAGTGTGGGGCTTTTCCTTTCCATGAGTGCCTTATATTTGATGCAGATTTTTCTAGATTTCATGAACTTTCATTACATGGTGTGTTTCCCTTTACAAATTTGTTGGCAGATCTGCTCATCTTGCCTCCCATGACTTATGAAACAGTACAGGTAAAAGTATAATAATCATCAGTATATGCAGTAGGATTACAAACACAGAATATTAGTGGAGAAAAAAAAAACTATGAGATCTAAAACCCAGAATATAACATACTCACATACGTATAYACAAACTTTAAGCAGAAAATATAGAGACCAATGGATAATTAATATCAAGTAAAGTCAACAGTTTTTGTGTATGCATGTTGTATGTTATATGTTCATGGTACCATATTTGCATGTGCATGCAGGTACACATGTTTGCATGCATGCCTGTGGAGATCTGAGATTTATGGTAGCTTGTCTTTTTCAATAGCTCTCAACTTTATATTTTGATGTATGATCTCTCATTTGAACCCAAAGCTCAGGGATTTGAATTATCTATCTAGCCAGCTTACTCTGAAGATGTGATGGCTCCATTTTTTATGGGCCGTGTTGCAGGGGCCACCCAGCACAACTAGATTAAGCTCTGACCTAAGCCATCTTTCCAAACCTGAACCAGCAACACTTACACTGAATACACTTCTAACAGTAAAATTGATGTTTCTACAATTTAAATCTTGTAACAAGCTAAATGAGTTGTCATATTTCTTGAAAATTCTTGGTCTTATATTTTCAGGTTATCACTCTAAACTATGGAATAGGGACATATTGCTAATTTCTTTAAAGATACTAATCAATGAGTAGAGAGGAATATGTTAGAGTAAGGTTTGGTGACATATGTGTGTATATAAAAGTGTGTTAAAGAAACTTGTTACTTTTTTAACTACAAAAATTAGTTTTTTTTTTTTTTAACAATTAACAATTTCTCTTGTCCTATTTTTCAAGGTGCTGCTGTCTCCTTCTTCAAGCCTGGGATACTCTAATGAAAGCAAATGGTTAACTAAAGAGGTAAAGATTCCTAAAGGAAGCACTATTTCAACTCTTGGATATTTTGATATATGACTTTGTTATTGGGTCTTGAATGAAGCTCAATCGTATTTCACTGAAGCTTCTGTTCTGATCCCTAGTAGAATTCAGTCAGGCCACCTATGAAGATGGGACTGGGGTTAGATTGAGTATGGTGGTGTCCATGTTGGTGAGTTAATGTTCTGGATCTATTCCAACAGTTCTCAACCTGTGGGCTGCAACTCTTACGGAGATTGCATTCCAGATATTTGCATTACAATTCATAGCAACAGCAAAATTATAGTTATGAAATATCAGCAAAAGAATTATATGGTTGAGGGTGTCATGCAACATGAGGAACTGGATTGAAGGGTTGCAGCATGAAGAAGGTTGAGAATCACTGATCTATTGCAACAGATTTATTGTTTCACTTTTGAAAGATCAACTTTATAGTTTCTTTCTGAGGAGACAGAATATGATAGTTGAACTGTGGAAGAAAATCTCTCTAATGCCATGCTGTGATGATTGTCAGGTTAGTGGAGCTTGCTTGGTTATGTGGCAGTGGAGGAAATGAAAATTGGATGTCAGTTCCAACAGTAGTTAACTAGAATGATTACATATGTTTGCCTGAATGCACATTGGAATTGACATTCTTTTAAAATTTCTTCTTGATATAGAGTCATGARAGCATTCTCTGTGCTGACCTCCCAATGTAATGGAATCTGCCACAGAAGATGGAAATATGAACATCTGTTCAGCAACTATCAGCCTTAATGTTACATGTATTGACTATCAGGTGTTTCAGGAGTCACTTTCAAAGATGACTCTGCTTGTGTCACTTTTCACTGCATGCCTCAGGTTTGTTCAATGATAGAATAATTGTGGGCAAGGTTTCTTTGAAGGTTCTTCATTTTCCAGTGAAATTTCGAAGCCATTTAATTTTTAATTACCTCGCTTATAAAGACCATTTCAAACGTGATCATAGAGTTGACTTTCCTCTTTTTCTCTTTCTTYCTTTTTTAAAAAGAATTTTTATTTTCTACAGTCCAGTCATTGCCCCCTTCCAGGTCTATCCTTCCACAGTTCCTCATCCAATTCCTCCTCCTCTGCACTGTCTTCAAGAAGATGTTTCTCCAACCCCCATGCCAAGACTCACCACTTCCTGAGGCCTCAAGTCTCTTGAAGATTAGGCATACCTTTTCCCACTGAGACCAGGCCAGGAAGTTCTCTACAGTATAAGTGTTGGATGGGGGGTTTTGCTCTGACCAGCTCCTATGCTGCCTAGTTGGTGGCTCAGTGTCTGAGAGATCTCAGAGGTCCAGGTTAGTTGAGA
>BDUI01018611.1:9952-22935 GCA_002335545.1 Apodemus speciosus
TATAATTTTTAAAAAGTTGTGTTTTGTTTTGATTTCTCATAGCTACAGTACTGGGATTTTAGATTTGACATTAGTAAAGGGAAAACGTGATTTGTTTAACTACAAGTAGCCTCTGCCTTTATCTAGTTTTTCCACAACAGCTGAATTGGATGAAGGAGGAATGTCCTTGGAGTTCAGTTGTTTGCTCAACATATACATTTCGGCGATGAATTGCCATTGGCTTTGGGTAGGAGAACAGCTGTGGCGCCAACAAATGGTTAAGGGGGACTGAAGCATCTCAGTACCTGCCCTGCCCCCCATCATTAGGAACAAACAAAAGAACCCGAGGATTGCCTGGATTGCTGCTGCACTTTGAGCACTGCCCTGTGCCAGCCGCTGAGCTCCCGGGCTGGGGTGGGGAGTGAGGGGGCTGGGGCTGGGGGTGGGGAAGGGAATGATTCTCTAAGGTGATGAGAATGAGGAGGGCAGGTTGCTTTCATGGGAAGCAGAAAGTTATCTGCCCGTGTGCCCGTCATTTGTCCCTGCCCATTGGTCATCCCTGTCTTTAGAATGAGGAGCAGCTTTGCAGCTGTCTGGAAGCTTATGGAAGGTGTAGCCGACCCTCAGACAGCTGCTTCTCTTTCCTTGGCCACGGTTTACATTAAAGCACTTCTGCTATGTTTATTTTGTTCTTTCCTTTGCTAACAAGTAACAGTCTGGGCTTGTGTAGTGCAGGCTTGCCTGGAACTAACTCTGTCTTTCTCTGTCTGTCTCTCTGTCTCCATCCCTCTCCCTCTTCCCCCCCACCTCTCTGTGTATGTGGTGTCCCTCCCATAATGCCAGAGGTTGATGTCAAGTGACTTCCGTAATTGCTTTCTCTTATTTTTTGAGACACGGTCTCTCACTGAACCGAGGACTTGTTAGAGTCCTCTTGGCAGAGTGGACAGCAAGCCCCAGGGCTTCCTGTCACTACCTGTCCATCGCTGGCATTGCAGTTGYGCTGAGTCRCCTGGCTTTTGCAGGGGTGCTGAGGGATCCTCTCTGGTCWGCCTGCTAGCACGGCCCTACTGAGTGATTCTTCCACCTCAGCTGTTGGTACAGGGGTTACAGGTGTGTGCCACCACACTTGGCTTCCTGGTGACCACATGAGTGCAGATTTAGGTGAGGAGAGATGTGGGAAGAGAAAAAGGTGTAGACAGGGACGTATGTGCCCAGAGTGAGTTAGTGTTCGCTGAGACTCTGGGTTATTGTGATAAATAACAGCTGTTGAACGCTGTGTGCTGGGCATTGTATGGATTGTACCAGGTGATAAAGTGAGTTCAGACTACCCTAGCATAATATCATAAACCGAGTGCCTTAAGCCACAGACATTTGTGTCACTGTTTTGGGGTCTCGGATGTCTGAGATCAAGGTTGCTAGCAGATCCATTTCCTAGTGAGGCCTTCTTCCTGGCTTGTGGATGACTTACTGTCTTTCCACAGGCTGGAGGAGAGCGCGTGATGTCGCTTAGAGCAGCCACTGTCTCGTGATGGGGTCCTATCCGCATGCACCTAATATTATCTAATTAGGGATTAAGCACCTAATATTATCTAATTAGGGATTAAGGCTTCAACATGAGCTTAGGAGGCCATGAACTTGAGCTACGTAACTAGTCTCTGCTCATTTTTATTTGCAAGTACTGAATTTGTAGATATGGAATCTGAGGCCTGGCCCAAGGTCACAATAAACAAAAGAGCCTTACCCAAAGTGGGACATCTGTAGTGCTCGCTCCAAAGCTCAGGGGCCAGTGCATAAGTAAAGGCAGAAATACAGTGTGAGTGAGCCTGAAGAAGGTGTGTGACACTGCCTCCTGGACATGACATAGCACTGCACCCTTGAGCTCACAACAGCTGGACTACCTGCATGACTTTGGACCTGTCACCACTGGAAGTGTGCAAACTCTTCAGTTGGAAACAGGAATATATATGAACAAAAGTCAAGAAGATTGCAGTGGAAATATCATCTAGAGAGTATTTTTAATAGTCTCAGTAATGTTCTGTAGAATGGGTATCCTGGCTCTAGACTGGGCTTTGTATATATTCTGGACCTTCCTTTTAGCTGTGGTCGGTCTGTTCCGGGAGATTCCAGTAGACACCCAGTAGATTCCTGAACCTGGATAGAACCGAACCCTGTGTTGTGAGCCATTTCCTGTACACAACATGCAAATGTCATGCCTTTTCCCTCTTAATTAAGCACTTACTGTGTCTCGTACTGTGTCTGAGATTTATGCAGGTTTTGGACAATGAAATACAGTTAATGTCTTTTCCCTCATACTTTCATAGTTAGAAGATACTGCGAATGACTTCTTTTTCTTTGCCATCAAGTCAAGACTTCAGCTTTTCACTGGAGAGCAGCAGTGTGTGGCTTCTCTGTGCCATGTCTGAATTGCCAGTGTTGGGACCGCTGTGTCAAATAAGGGGTACTTTGATACAGTCTGTAGTGATGGTGGACCCACCAGCCAGTCAGTCCCTAAAGTGAACAGTGAGCTGTCACACATCGGCGTAGACATGATGGATGAGGGGGTAATCCATATCCTAGGCAGGACCAGCATAAGTTTTCATTGCAGCAGAGTGGCATACAGTCTCTAACTTAGGAACTGCAGCTTTTGGAGTTTTCATTTGCTATTCCAGGATGCAGCTGACCTCAGGTCACTCAAACTGCTGATGGGGGGGTGGTGCCTGTGTCTGCAATACTGTACCTAAGTTAATGCTGTTCTTCAAATGCATATCTACTGGATACATTATTTTAGGTGGTCAGTCYTTTTGTCTTAGAACTTAGAGAGAGAGGGTGAGAAAGGGACAGTGTATGCTTGGTGCCCGCTGATTGAGAAGTTTAGAGTTGGGCTGGAGAGATGACTCAGCTGTAAAATAAAGGCTAGGCTTACAACCAGAAATATAAGTTTAGAGTTGTATCCATCGCCTCCTCTATATTGCTAATCTTTCCCCTAGCTACATTAAAGGCTGTTTTTCTCCTTTCCCCCGCCTTTTTCTGGGGAGGTGGGAGTGCATTGTGAAATGTTTCTGCAGTGCGTCACTAAGGTGAATTTCTTTTGTTTTCTACTTAGATTTTATAGTTTATATATCTATTTTCTTTACTGCGTATTAAGTATTTAAATAGTCATCTTTTTTTTTCTTCCTTTTCAAGTTGGGGCTCTGACTAAATTCATTCAGTTCCCGTGTTCTCCAAGACCGTTGTTTTTTCCTCTCATACTGTTATATTCTTGCCTGTGTAAGCTGTTCTGAATTCTGCAACTGGCTATTTCTGCTTCCAGCCTTATCTGTTATTGAACCAATGCCTGGAGGACTTTCCCTACTGATTATTGTGTTCATTTCTGCAATTTTACTTGGTTGTTTTTGGAACATTTTGCTTAAGTTTTCAGTCTTTGAAAAACTTGAGGCTATGTGTCTATAATCAGCCCTGGTATTCAGGACACTCACCCAGGAGGGACTTGAGTGTGAGCCCAGTTTGGGCTATAGGTAATAGCTGGTCCTTTGGCTACTTTGTGGGTTCTTATTCCTTCTACTCTTCAGTACCCATTTTCTACCTTCTCAACCTCCTAACACTAGCTATGATAAAAAGCAGGTAGAGGGGAAAGGGAGCATTATTAGACTACTTCAGCTGACTAGGGGCTTCCGGTTCCTTGGGGCAAGTTTGAGCTTCCTTGCTGTCAGAATATCTGATTTCTTCTTCTTTTTTCTTTGCATACAACTATTGAACAAACTGGGACCAACAACAACCAACCAAAAATTCACCACCAACTCGGGGCCCTACCATTTTTATATCCTCTGAAAAGTCCCCAGAACTCCTAATGTGGCAAAACCTCAGAAACTACCTGCGGCTGGCAAAATCACGCCTCTGCTAGAGCACGAGGCAAATCATAGCGGCAGTGGACAGTCTAAAGCAGCCCCATATCCCACACCTGGGATTAAAAGGAAAGCATATTCTTAAATAATATTTCCATGTTTTTTAAAGAAACCAAAATTCTAAAATTGTCACTACAATAGGTTGAAATCCTGACTCATTCAACATGCAAACAAATTTTAGCATTTATGCATAGCCATAGTTTCCATATTCGACATTCCAAATATCTAAATCTAAATGTAGGCATCTAAATCTAATGTTTTGTGTTTCTTGTGACTTTTACATGTAGGGTTTTGCGTCTTTGCTTATAAGGAGCATGGTTTATCTGTGAGAGCTAGGCCTAATTCAAGGATGCTTGTTTTGAGAGCAGTCTCCCACCCAGTTCCAGCTACCTACTGCCACCTCTAGGGTGACTGTTGTCCTTTGCAGGATCCCTGGAATAATTTGAAACTGTTAGGCTCCCTTTATTCCCTTTAGCTCAAGGACACAGTGAACTCTGAAATCCTAAAATATGAGCACGTGCTCTCAGTGTCCCTCTCCCTGCCTTCTGGTTTCACCCAAACTATTTCTGTTTGTCCTTTTACTCTGTTCTCACTGCCTGTGAGTCCAGAGGTGCAGACAGTGCCTAGCCTGTGTAGATCTTGCTGTTGGGGTGAAGTGCATTTCCAGAAAGCTCTATTTTACTTGTTTCCTCTTTTGATTAGCAGAAGAGCTACACACTCATGAAAGGAATGCTGTTGTCATTCAGATATAATCTGCGATCGTTTACACCCTTCCCGGACGCGTGCTGTCCCTGGGAAAGAGTGCAGATGACACTGCTCTAGGGTGGGGGCTCTGTAGCTTCGGTCATCTGCCTCCTCCTGCAGCTGTAATCTCTGACCTTTATCTGTCATTCAGGACATAGCGACATAGATAGGAGAGTTACAGTCACCCAAAGTGGAAGTCACTGCAGTGACAGCTGTAAGCGAGACAGCCTGAGGCCGAGACAAAGGTGGCCTGGAACTTCCTGCTGAAATAGGATACTCTTCCTCGATCAAGAGGAGTGTTAGCTTAAAGGACAGAAGCCACCCATGCACCCTGCTCATAGCCACACACTTCCTGGGTAATGGAAGGAGCACTGCATTGTGGGCGTTAAACGGTCTACATTCTCTCCAGATGTTTATGTGATTTGTATTTGGATCTCAGGGAACCAAACTGGTTTTAATCCAACATTATAGTAAAAGATGAAAATTACAAAAATATTTTTATGTTCATATCTATTCATCTCAATGGAAAAAGTGGGAGCAGCAGGTAAAGGGCCGCTGCCTGATAACTTAAGTTCAGTCCTTGGGACTCACATGGTTCCCAGGAACTTCATAGCTGTCTCATATGGACATGTCACCTCAGCTCCAAGGACTAACACTTGGCACACACACTGACACATAAATAAAAAGTAAATCTTTAAAAAAATAAATGGAAAAAGTGTGCATGTTACTCGAGGGAGGCTAATCTCTGACTTTCCCCGTGTTTCCTGGTGCTGACAGTCCCAGGAGGTAGCAGGGTTAAGCCACACGGGACACAACAGGATACGGGCGAGCTTGCTGCTGGAGTCTCGTCCATCACCTGTCTCTGATGGCCACTTATCCTCCCCAGGCACTGGTGTTGAGGGGACGGTTCATAGCACTGGAGGGAGGTACGGGCTGAGCCCCACTGAGGTCAAGGTCCTGGGTCACGGCTAAAGCCTCACTGGCTGTTTGAAGCTGCAGGGAGCTGTCCTCGGGTGAGTTCAGACTAGGTGACTGTTGAGGCTGTGTTCTGTGTTTTGCTCTTGAGCTCACAGAATTTACTCTGCTTCTCTTGTCAAGTACATTTGCTACGTGTGAAGTAAATAAGATTTACTAAGACTTGGTTGCTTCTATTCTTACCTGTGAACAGCACCTGTTACCTCACACATTTTGAAAGCCTTTTAAGAGACTTCGAGGAAGAAAATTAGCTCAGGTTTGAAGATACCAGTTAAAAAACAATAATCTTTATCAGCGTTTCATACACACACACAGTGAGACATGATCATTCCAATCCTCCAACTTTCCCTCAAGCCCCCGCAATAAAGATCCCTCAAAATCTGTGTGTGTGTCTCTCTTTTTCTTTTCTGTTTCTGATTTTTGATAGGCCACCAAGTCCTCTTGGCACTGCCCGTATGTGTGTGGGGTGGGACCGTGCGTTGGAGCATGGGAAATCTACCAGTGGCCACTTATTTAGAAAAGAATGAGTCTCCTCTCCCCGCAGCTCATCTGCCGAGAACTCCTCAGTAAGGGGTGGGGCCTGAGGAGCACATCATTCCCCCTGGGATTTTGGCTGCACAGGTCATGTATATCACGGGAACAACCGACGAGCGTGACACCACAGTCCCCTCCTCCAACTCATACATTCTTCCTACTTCTTTCCCCTGATGTTGCCTGGACTTGGTGGTGGGGGCAGCGGTGGCAGTGGTGGGATGGCGTGTGATAAAGGTGTCCCGTAGAGAACTGAGCCCTCAATTTCTTATTCTCAGCATGTTGACAGCCACGCATCTCTCCAGCGACTGTTGCTCAGTGCAGAAAGAGCAGCTCCAGCCCAAATTTAACCATATTTATTAAATACAATTTGACAACATTACATTTGAGCAAATTAACCCTTTGAGCTCCTATCCGAGGTTCTAAGCCCTTCCTTCCCAGCCATGGGAGTTAGCTCAGGCCTCAGATCCAGTCAAAACACCTCACTCCATAATAGTCACGCCACTATGTATACTTGCTGTATATCTTGCCTGGTAGGTTGATATTGTAGTGTGCAAGACCCAGTGCTAGGTAGGAAAGCCTACTGATACTGATGTATTTTCTCTCCAGTTGTTTGTATAGTGTCTTCTGATGGAAGCTAGCCAGGAGAAAGATTCCTGGTAGGTTCAGTTGCTTTCTCAGTGTCCTGTAGCCAAAGTAAGTGGTTAAGACACTGGCTTTTAGCCTTATGACTTACCCCCTTTTCTGTCTTACTTGTAATATAAGAATCATGTGACCTGCTTTGTGGTAAGGCCTTGATCTCCCATGCAAATCCCCCTTCCAGGGAAAACGATGAGGTGTAGCTTTCTGAATGACATGTAGTACCCCTCTTTTTGTGTCTGTGCCCTGCCTTCCAGAGAAGAAGGGAGATGAAGCTGGGTGCTAGAGCACGGCCCCTCCCCCTCCGGCTTCATGCCTATGGCTATGTAATAAGGATAAGTTGATGATAACACTGTAGTAGTTGGTTTTCTGTGGAGGACCCTGGGTTGGCCGTGTGCTGTCAGGCTCCGTGGAGTCTCCCTGTCTCTGAGCGACTGCGTGTTGGTGTCCTACGGGGCCATTGCTGCGGCTGACCTGTGCACTGTGGGACAGCACCGTTCTTCTTGTTCTTTTTCAGCTCTCTCCAGGACATCCAGCTTTATGGATTCTTTGTGCGGCCTCTTGGTAGAACTTTAGTCTGAGGCAACCTCCTTCTCTCCCACATTCTATTTATCAGAGCCAGTATAAGCTAAATCTGGCTTTGACTCTCACTCCTGCTGCGTCCATTCTCAGCTGCTTTCCTTATCTAGAAACCAGCAGTACTACATACCTCTGCAGGGTTATTTTATAAAATACTGGCCATATAAAGTACTTATAGTAATAAAAAAACCTTACTAGTATACTACAGTTAAGACGAACTCATTTAGTTTACGGTGGCTCACACGCAGGCGGGGTGCACTACAGCAGTCTGTGCTACATTGCAAGGTCCTGTCTTAAAAAAACCAAAAGGAAATAAATTAACAAACAATAAATTCACAGTTCATATGGAAAATACTCAGTAGAGTTTCTGGTATGACCACAAGTGCTTTTTTAGGTTTGCTCTTCAGTGCTAAGCAGTCAAGATTTGCTGTTTAACCAACCCCTGTTGCTGTAGCTACATATATGTTAAGCCGCAATTTATTTCTTCGTTATCTAGAGACAAAGTGAAGTTGTCTAGCTGGCGTCCGGCCCTCGCCTATGGAGGAAGCCCATCCACGGCTCTGGATCCCATGTAGTAATGTGCCCTGGGTTTTGCAAAAGATGCTTTATCTACAATTAAGATATCTTTTCCAGCCGGAGATGGCTCAGTGGTTAAGAGCACTGAGTGCTCTTCCAGAGGTCATGAGTGGTGGCCACAACCATCTGTAATGGGATCTGATGCCTTCTTCTGGTGTGTCTGAGGTCAGTGACAGTGTACTCAGATAAAATGAATAAATAAATCTTAAAAATAATTTTTTTCTTTTCTTCCACTTTGCCTCCCCCCTTTTACTTCTGGCTATGCAGGTGGTGTTAGAATAGCCACAGACATTTCCCCAGGTAAGGGGACTTGATTTGGGTGGTTGCACTTTTTTTTTATTCCTGAAGACAGAGTTTCTCTATGTTGTTGCCCTGGCTGCCCTGGAACTCACTCTGTAGACCAGGCTAGCCTCTAACTCAGAGATCAGCTGATGCTGGTGCTGGGATCAAAGGCATGTGCTGCCACCCCCATAAGAGGTTGCAAATTTAAAAAAAAATTTAAATTCCTGTGTTACAAAAATACTATATTCAAAATGAAATTGGTTGTCCTCCAGAATTTTTCTGCAAAACAGTAATCAAATTTTAAAATTTGTGAGTAAAGAAGAAACATTCTTTCAGATATTCTTAGTCTCAGAAAGTGGTTCCCTGAGTATTTATAGAAAAGATTAGACCTCTGCCTGGGAGACATTTTTCCTGCCTGAACCAGGAAACACTGACAGTAAGAAGTTTAGTGGAAATTCCAGCATCCTTAGAAGTAAAGGGGCCGCTACTGTACCTCAGAGTTTACACTGAGAACAAACATGTGCTTCAATAAATACCCTTAATGGCTAAAGCTGTTTGTGTGGTGCATATGTATAATTTCAGCTCTCAGGAGACTGAGGCAGGATTATGAGTTCCAGGATGTCTTAGCAAGACTGCCTTAAACAAATGATAGAGGAATCCATGGCTAAAAKGGTACATTGTTAGACTCCATGATCTGTGGTGTGTTTATACCTCGGAGTTTTAGTTTTTTTATTTTATTTTTCCCATAACTTCCCAWATGTTTCATTTTTTTAAATTGACAATTTTCATTGAAAATTAAAGAGTAAAATGATAGACATAAAAAAACATTGCTTAATTAATTGAAAAAGGAAGTAGAAACATTTTTTGCTAGAATTGAAGATTTATGTAGAAAATATTTCTGATAAAATTGCAGAAAAATGTAGAAAAACATCTTAAAATTGAAGATTATCGTGGAAGATTTTATATAGATATAATAATGGTTCCCATATGTTTCATATTCTGAGGTTATTGTGTTATAATTTTTGGGTGAAGGACTTTTGGGGGGGAGGGGCAAGAATGAGAGAAAAGAAAATGTCTAACCCAGCAAAGTTCACCACTCAAAGATACAACTAGCTGCGTGCAAGGGTGTTAAGCCAGAGCACTGTGGAATTAAGTTCTGGCCTCCCCGAACTTTCCTAGATTATATTCATATTCATTTCAGATCTTTAGTTGAAATCTTTATCCTCTGGAAGTTTGAATTGTTTAAGTTAGAGGCATACAGTGGGCAGCAAGTCTTGGAATTTGCCTTGTTGTAGACCTAGATAGATAGACAAATTTCCTTYGTCTGTGCAGTTTCCCTGCATTGGACTTCTGCACATGAAGCGGTTTGATAAAATCTTGGCACTTAGTAACTGGGCTGATGATTGGGAGGCCTGGGTTCACACTGTTGATTCAGCCTGTTCTTTCATCCTTTCCTGTTGTTTTCTGCCCACAGATAAATTCTTACCCATCTACTCACATAGACATGCAGGGTGGAGGGAGAGACTCGGTAAGGTGGGACTTTTCATTTTCAATGGGTAATGCACTCATATGCTGCAGAGTGTTGGGAAGCTCACTAGATGCCAGGACACCTGAAYGTGGCTCCAGATAATCCCAGGTGTGGGTGTCAGCATCACTGCCGACACCACTGACACCACTGTAAGTAAGTCAGCGTACTTATCCCACTGCCGCACGGCCAGTCAGCAGGAGGTGGTTGAGGCCTACAGAACTGAGCAACAAGCTTTAGATCATACGGCTATTAAGTGGTAGAATTGGGTCTGAAAATCCAGCTTTATGAATGAACTCAACAATGCTCAGTGTTTATCTGCTACGTGTCAACACCTCTGAGACCTGTTCATCCTAAAGAGCCTGCCTTCCCAGCCCTTCAGTGTGGGGAAACTTCCGAGCAATGTACACAGCTGCAGTGGAGTTTTTGGAGTACTGTTTGCTGCTGTGAGCCGTAGAGTAACTAGTTTGAGGTGAGCATACAGTATTAATAACCACTGAATTCCGGTCTAGGGAAGCGGGCAGGAATAAATCTCTGGAATCCAATATCCATTGCCCAGACAAAATGAACTGCTCTAGGACTTCTGTTGAACTCTTCTGTAGTTTCCATTTGTACTTTTTATGCTTTCCAGTTTATGCTTTTTAATAAAGGCAAAAATTTGCAGAGTAATTCTTTAGTACATTGCTGTTTTGTTTCATTTTACCTTTATGTCTTGAGTCTTCAGTGTATAGAAATTCTGGATTCACTTGGAAATAAGCAAGAGAAGTTGTAAAGGAAGGTCCCAGAGAAATGAGGATGCGAGAGGTGCTGCACTCCTGTAATCACAGCAGTGGGAGATAGGAAAAAGGGGCAGGAGTTCAAGGCTATCCTTGGCTACATAGAATTTGAGGCCAGACTGTCCTTCATGGGACTGTATCAATCAAGCAAAAGTTGAGTACAGTTGGTTCTCAGAAAGAAACTAAATGTCAGACAGGGACATCCAGAACTATTAGGCAAACACTTGTTTAAGGTCAGGTCACATTATCTGAACATTGGGATTCCAGAGTTCTTTCAAGCTCTTAGCTGTGAAATCTCTCAGCTCTGGTGCAGTCATGAGTAGGACCTTTCCTCTGGTGGTTGTGTAACAAAGCCATTTATCCTTGCAGGTTGCCTGAGCTGCTTGCTGTGTTAAAGACCTCAGATGCTTTGCTTTGAAGATGCTTTTCTTCTTAAATGTACYGAAATTTCTAGATTTATAATTGGGTTGTTACGCAATGTTCTTCTAAAACTGAATTTACAACATGAAAGAGCTTTGAGATCTATGGTCTGCCTACCAGGGTCACATCCTTAAAATAAACTGTCTATACCCAGAAGCCATCAGCTGTCAGTAGCTCCTCAGGTAGGGGTTGGGGGACCATCACTGCTGGAATGTTGCAGACTTGATCTTGTACATGCAACCATATTTGCTGCAGTGAGTTCATAAGTTCAATGGTTCTGCCCTGTCCAAAGACACTGTTTTGCCCCAGTCCTCTGGACTTCTGGACTTCCACTCTTTCCACCCCTCTTCTGCTGTTGACGCCGCGTCTTGTGGGGAGGAGGAGATGTGATCTAGGCACCTCATTTGTGGCTGACACTTATTGTTTGTACTCTATTTGAGAGTTTCTGTGTTAACCACTGTCTGGTGCACAGCAGCTTCTCTGATAAGGTCTGAGAGTTACACTAATGTATGGGCATTGCCACTTTATAAGGCATTTGAGGGGGCTGGAGAGATGACTCAGTGGTTCAGAGTCCTGGTTGCTCTCCCAGGGGACCCAGGTTTGATTTCCAGCACCTACATGTTGGCTCACAACTCTCTTAGGGGATCCAGTGCCCTCTCCTGGTCTCTGTAGACACCAGTATGCTCTTGGTCTACAGACTGCAGGCGAAACACCTATGCCTATATGCTGAATAAGGAGATGAATGAATAAATGAAAGAAAGAAGGAAGGAAGAAAGGAAGGAAGGAAAGGGGCTTTGAACATCTGCAGGTTTTCGTGTTGAAGTCTCCTTATGCCTGTTGTCCAGAATCCATTTCAGTATCGTATCCTGGTCTGCTTTCCTTCAAGCAGAGAATGCTTCTTTGATGTTTCCAGCTGCTCTGTCCTTCAGACTGACAGCTTCCGTATATTGGAGTGTGCAGTTGGTTACCAATAAACATTTTGATTCTCCCTTCCTTTGGTAGACAGTGCCTAGATTTACTAATTAGACGAGTAACTAACTCACCAAATGTTAACATATTTAACTTGGCTTAATATTATTAAACATTTGTTGGATGCTCATGGATGTTGGTACTTTCCAGGATGGTTTATTGATTATCTRAAGAGCGTGTGGGTGTCTTGGAGGTTGTGCAAAAGGGCTCCAGTCACCGCCTTTGTAGGACATACTACAGAAACCCTTTGCCCTTGAATTCATGCCTCACTGAGACCTCAGCACCTTAGACGATAGGAATGGAAATTGTGACTGCTTCTGTTGTCTTTGGCCATCCTCCTCCCCAGAAGTTTGCACTAGATCCAGTTTCTACGGGGAAAAGCTTGCCGGTTGTGGCACAGGTGTTAATATCTGTGGTAGGTGCTCTGCATTTCAAGACCTTTGCTAACTGGACTATCCCAGCTGCTTACCATTCTGCATGATGCAGCCAGGAACAGGGCATGATACTTCGAAAAAGTCTTTTTAAAGATTATTTTATGTCGTTAAGTGTTTCTGGTTATATGTGTATGCATGTGCACCTCTTATATGCTTGCTGCCCTCTGGAGGCCAGAGAGGGCACTGAATTCCCCAGAWCGGGAATTAACATGGTTGTGAGCCACTGTGTGGGTTCTGGGAGTCAAGAATCCTTTGGCTATGCAGCCAGTGGTTTTAACTGCTGAACCATCTCTCCAGCCCCTGGCGTCATTTTCTTCCTGTTAGATTTATTTATTTAAAGTATGAATGTATTGCCTGCATGCATGTGTGTATGTGCACTGTGTGTGTCCAGGTWCCTGTGGAGGTCAGGAGAGGGCATTGGAACCCTGGAGTTCCAGGTGGTTATGAGCCACCATGTGGGTCTGGGAACCTTGGAGCTCGTGTGTCCCATCATTTTTGAGACCTGTGAAATCATTTGGTGGACCTTTGTGGAACATGATGACACAATTTAATAAATACCGTTTGCAGAAGCATTTCTTAAATCTAAATGCCTTGTTGCAGCTTGAAGGAGCAGGCTCATTTCTGGCCGTGGAGATAGCTTTTGTTTTATTCT
>BDUI01018620.1:0-13072 GCA_002335545.1 Apodemus speciosus
ATGTAGGGTTGGTGAAGATCTTTTCCCAGTTTGTTGGTTGCCATTTTGTCCTTTTGACAGTGTCCTTTGCCTTACAGAAACTTTGTAATTTTATGAGGTCCCATTTGTCAATTCCTGATCTAAAATGCAATCCCCATCAAAATCCTAACTCAGTTCTTCATAGAATTAGAAAGAAAAATTCTCAAATTCATCTTGAATAACAAAAAACCCAGGATAGCTAAAACTATTCTCAACCATAAAAGAACTTCTGGGGGAATCAGTATCCAGGACCTCAAGCAATAYTACAGAGCAGTAGTGTTAAAAACTGCATGGTATTGGTACAGTGGCAGGTAGGTGGATCAATGGAATAGGACTGAAGACCCAGAAAARAAMCCCACACACCTATGGTCACTTGATCTTTGACAAAGGAGCCTAAAACATCCAGTGGAAAAAAGATAGCCTTTTCAACTTTTGTTTCAATTGGAGGTCAGCATGCAGAAGAATGCAAATCGATCCATTCTTATCTCCTTGTACTAAGCTCAACCCCAAGTGCATCAAGCACCTCCACATAAAACCAGACACACTAAAACTAATAGAAAAGAAACTGGGGAAGACCCTTGAGGACATGGGCATGGAGAAAGTTCCTGAATAGGACAACTTTATATCAAAGAGTATGTCAGCAATGTAAATTAGACTAAATACGTTTAAAACAAGAATGGCAGAATATAAAATCAATAGATAGGGAGCAAAACTCCATATTTCAACATGTTGACAGCTTCTTAAAGAGTGTGCTTCCTAAGATATAGCAGTAGGGCCCAGAAAAGTGGGATCACTGATACTTAGTGTGGGGTGTAAATTATATTTTTAATTGAAAAACAAATATACAAATTAGAATAGATTTGAAGGAAAATGTTCCACATAAGCAGATTTTTTTTTAGTTGGCAAAACAAAGTTATGTCTCACATACAATATCAGCAGTCCAAAAAAAAATGTAGGGATCAAAGGACCAGTGCCTGGGTAAAACAACCCATTTTGCAATAGAGCAACTTCTAAGCACATCTTGTTGACATCCACAATCCATGCAGAATTACAACTTCACACTTCAACAACATGTTGAGAGTTCCTAGAACTACGTTGAAAAAGTCATTACTCAGATGTTCCCTCATCTAACCGACTCCATGTAAGTTTAGATGTGCATAAGGGCTTTGGTACATCCAGAGTAAACCACTTGTAGCATATTACTTGATCAGGTTTTAAARTAAGGCTTAAGAACATCAAGAGAAAGGAAGAAAACCTGGAGGAATGAAGTCCTAATTACTATATATGCATATTTTTGATTAGGGGTGCGGTTTTACAGATAAGTTACAGAGAAAAGGCACATAAACAATTTTGTCCAATAAATTTGACAGGTTCTATACAGTGTTTTTACTCTGCTGTCATCCTCCTAGTTTATATCTCTATCCAATTCAWATCAGCCTTGTTGATAATTTCTTCAACCTCTTCAAGTTTTAGCTTCTCTCCCAGGCTTGTCAAAACATGGTGAAGATCTGCTGCACTGATATAGCCATTGGCATACTTATTGAATATATGAAATGCTTGTTTATTTTCTTCTTCACTGTCTGCATCTTTCATTTTTCTTGCCATCTTGTCAAAAATTCAGGAAAGACAGTTGGACCATTACCTTCTGCATCTATTTCATTAATCTTATCCTGTAGCTCTGCTTCTGTGTGTATTTGCCTGTCTCCTCATGTCAGGATGCACTAGGAAGGTCTTCTGTTTCAGTCAGGAAACAGGTTCTCAGAAGATGGTTAATCTACTAGTGCTTTGATCTTGCTAAGTTCTAGAAGGTCAGTATTTGCTGATTTCTAATGGTATATATTTTGTTATAATATGTCTTTCCAACAACTAAGATGAATAAGAAAGTTACTCGCTAGTAACTGAGYTTACTGACTGAGAGAGTGATRGAAGCTTCTCTTTTCCTAGGCTACCTGTGTACTCAGGCAAGATGCTAAAAGTGCCTGTTCTTTCTTCCTCACTCTTAATATTCTCTACAGTGGATGGTGTTTTCTCTTTTATTAAGAATTGGGTGTCATTTGAATTGTTTTTCTGTATAAAGTCAAATGAAACTAGGTTTGAGGCAAATTTCTAGTCTGCTAGTCCACTGAGGGCAGTGACTCAGAGCTTTCTGAAAATTGACTTCTCTTGATTCTACACTAAAACAATGAATTTCCCAACTCATAGCAAACTTTTCTCTAAAAGATTCTATATTGCATGCTAAGAATGGATGGTATGGTAACTTTTTTAACATAAAAAGTTTAAAATTCATTATTCTATAAATATTATGATCTATGAATACATAGGATATACATGTATTCTACAAAATTACTCTAATAAACACTTATTCCTAGAAGTAAATTCTTTAAAATTGAAGAAATCTTTCATTTGTCTGATTCTTTTTTCGCACTTTTCTGAGGAATTTTAGAAAGTTGTAAGTAGATGTTGGAGACAATAGGGCCTTTTGTTAATTTGTAATTATATCACATTGAGAAAGACAGTTATTTTTAATAGAGAACAAACGTCTGCATCAGGTCAGAGGAGTGGGAGGGGGTTGATTGGGGAACTGGTGGAGGGAAGAGGACTTATGGGACTTAGGGGGAGAGCGGAACCAGGAAAGGCAAAATCATTTGGAATGTAAACAAAGAATATAGAACATAAAGTAAAGATGGCCGTGCTCAGCTAGTATAGCGTATTTATTAGCACAGATAGTGTGTTAATGGTCAAACAAGTTTTCCAGGACTCGCTGGTGATGTCCCTATCTTTCTTCAGAAATAGAAAGTTATTCAATATATTCTTGCCCCATTGTTTCTTCCAAAATATTATCCTATTGTAGTAAATCATGTAATGCCCTAGGAGGAAAACCGCTTTGTCTTACCTATTGTTTCCAATTTACCAATGGAAAAAATGAGATGTCACGATTTCCATACTCTTATTTATTATCTCCCCATCTAAAAGCATCTGTGGACTCCTTACTAAATGTTTTGGTCACCTGCCAAGGTAATCATGGCATTGTGCTATTATTKTTGGGTATATAAAGTATACCTTATCTTCTTCTTTCTTTGCTGTATTGCTCTTTCAAGCAGACATTTTTTTCCCTTTAAAACATTTAACTCCTTACCATTTTGGCCCTCTTTACAGTCAATAATTGATATTTCATGAGATGGAATAGATAAGAATGGAGAACATATAGCTAAAATCACCTTTATAGCAACATAAATTGTAGATTTTCCATAGGTTAGGTGTGATCAACCATAATAATTGTTATGAATCCACTTGACCTCAGGGTTATGCTATAACCTGCCCTATAAAATCAAAATATTGGATCACAATATAATCACCTCTATCACTTACCATCTTTTCTTCTAACCCACATCATATGCTTCTCCAATCTTAAAATTAACGACCTCCCATTTCACTGATTGTTATTGCATGCATGTATATGTATGCAAATAAAGACATAATCCTAAATATAATTTTCTTTGTCTGTTCATTATAGGATGCCATAAGCAGAGAAATATCAATTGAGTCAGTTTTATTACTGTTTCTTTGATGATGCCTAATGAAGTCTTCAGGACAATTTAACAAACATTCCCAGAATGGCTTTTGAACTAGGGCATAGTCAAGATAGATCCTGCAAGAGTTACTATTAGAATGAATATATCTGTATTTCTAGAGTTTATAATTTTGTATAAATCACTCATTGATTATTTTTTCATTGCTTATTAACTGTGATTAACAAAGGAACCAAAGTACTGTTCTAGGTTTTCTTTGGCTTAAGTTTCTTTCATTTTATCATCCCTGAAAGGGACTACAAACTGGTAATTATTACTTGAACTGCCAATTTTCCATCTATGTCCCTGCCTTCTTGTGGCTGTGTGTGTGTGTGTGTGTGTGTGTGTGTGTGTGTGTGTTTGTGTGTGTGTGTGTGTGTGTGTGTGTGTTTGGTCATACACGCATGTGAATTCATAAGTGTGACATATGAGCATAACTCTATTAGGTTGCAGAGGCATGGGAAAACACAAAGCCACTTCATATGTTTTTAGGTGGGATTAACAATTGATTGCTTTTATTGCAACTAGAGATTTTCTCAGATTTTCAGTTATAAATTGTGTGAATATACAATAAATTTTCACCAATGAGAATTGGTTATAAGATCAAATTCTTTGAGTGCTTTTGATTGAGCACTTTCTTTGTTGACTATTATGTAGTCTTTCTGCTCTACATACTTACTTATCCAGCTCTGTTGACAGTAATTTTAAAGTAAAATGACTAAGTACATCACCGGAGTATTTCCTACTAAGTCTAAGGAGAAAAGTACCACACAAATTATATCTTACTCTTGAAGTGACTTTGTCCTTTTGGGTCATAACAGGTCTTGTTTTAACAAAGTATGTGTGATGAATTTAAGCAGGACACTTTATTTCTAAGAATGTAGCTCCTATAAAAATATTGTGGATATTTGGTTGTCTACAGCTATAAATAAATGTAATATTTCCACAGAAAACTCTCCATGTTTTCTTTTTTCAAAAAAGTTCTTATAATATGAATAAATTAAACTTCCCATAATACATCAAGTGAGGATGATACAGTAATATATACCTACTGTACATTTCTTCTTCTATTGAATACCTGACAGGTACAAGAAGAATACAGACACTTAACATTTAAATGTTGGATTATATCCAAAGATGAAGGCAAATTTGTCTCCTTTTTTGAATGAATGTTCATTTTATTTTCCTTTCCAGGGAAACTGGCTGTGTGGTCCTAGGGTATTTGAGAACTATCTAAAGCCATGCTAAGGGGTGAGGTAAATAGATATGTTAGTGGAATGAACTTAGGAAGGCATTTCAGATTGGCAGCTGAAATTACTTAGTGGAAATTTACTCAGGATACTTGCTATTGAAGCGTTGCTGGTGCTAAAGATCTTTAATTACCCAGTGCAATGGGTTTGTGGTTTCACATCTCAGAGGACAGAAAGCAGTTTCTAGAGCAAGGCATTGTAAACATCGTGAGGTTCTGAAGCATTCTTTCTGATCAAAGGAAACCATAGTGGCTTCTCATGTGAGAGGTTGGTGGGAAGCAAGCTCAGTTAGTTTTTTAGGCAGAGGGCCCCAAATGTCTCTCAAGAGTAACTAACTTTCCTTTCTCAAAGGCAATGTATAACAAAGGAAAGAAAATGGACTTTGAAAGAAGACAGATTTGTGAAACACAACTCTGTCACTTATTACCTTGGATTTGGGCCAAATGTTTGATTTTATGATATCTGATTATTTAATTGGCAAGTGCAATCTATGTCAAAGTGTAATTAGGGACTCTAAATAATATAACACGTGTAAATTGTAGCACCAGGCTTGTCAGGCAATAATTATAATCAGTGCCTGTCTGGAAGGTGCAGTAGCATTTGAAGGTTATACTTTGTACCAAACAGAATTTGAATATTCCTTAAACTGAACCATAGTATTGGAGGTGTTTGGAATTGAATTGATTTTTTAAAGAATATTTGAATATAAGCAATAAAGTAATTTGGATGTATGGCCAAAGTTGAAACAAGAGATTTATTTATGAGTCATGTTTAACTTCTGTTTAACAGAAGTAATCTTATACATCCCTGTGTTGCATGCTGGCCTTTCCGATGGGATCCATCCCAAGTGGTAACGTGAGGCATTTCCTATGTGTGGGGCTTGACAGCTCAAGAAGCTTCATCATTTTCAAAGTAAGTATGTTTAACACTTCTCATGGAAGAGCCAAGGAGTTTTATGGATTGTGCCGCAGCAGGTGAGCTTGTGAGGAAATACAGTCAGGTTTTACATTCTAGTATGTCAACATACACCTAGGACTATTAGAGAGAGGTTACTCTTGGATTTATGGCCTCTTAGATCCCTTCTTACTTAGCAAATGCTTTGAAATCTTCAATAATTTGAAGCTTCATTAGGCATGGAAAAAGATTACTAGTTTCTTCCTAATTCTCTGGGTATGTAGAAAAAAAGGCGGGGGGGATTGTCCAAATGTGGACTGTTTTCTCTGATCAAACAGCCTGAATGGATCTACGCTTTCACATATACACGCTTACTGACTCTATTATATGACAGTTATTCTGGCACCAATTGATGCACACAACAATATGATAACCTTCTCAGGTGAYGAAGTCATATCCTAAATGCTTTGGAGTCTGCCATATTAGTTAGTTTTCAAAATAATATTGAAATAAAATCTTTGTGATGAGGATCTGATATCCTCTGATTGGTACATCCATGTTAAACCTTCGGAATAACGTGGGCTAACCAAGGCTCAGGACTCCCTCAGTTTTGCAGATCATTTGCATATCCTACAGTGACAGTGAGCAGAGAGCCATTATTTTTTCTATCTCCCTATCATTTTATTTACTTTAGGTCTGTTCCAAGTTTGCTTAGTCATTCATGGAATCAGATTTTTGGGTTTTTTTTCTTTGTTGCTTTTAGCACTTGACCCTTCTTTTAACTCATATGTATACCACAGTATACCAAAATTTCATGAAATACCTTTTTTAATTCGGTACAGAAATCTTACCAAAACAGCACAATGACATAAGCTGTTTTATTTAGACGAGAATCTGCTACTAATGTTAACTGCGCCCCTTGGCTGATCTATAGAGCATATAAACTCATGGTTATTTAAGTTGACATTTCATAAGCTAGAATAGACAACAGACATTGTACAATGGAACAACATACTATTAGTAATGTACAAGTTCTTTTTAAAGAGTTGTTCAGGAAATCTAAATCGATAAAACTTCCTGGTCCTTTGCACTTATACTTACCATCTCCTAAAGCCAGAAGAATTAAGTTGATCTTCAGACAGTGGAAACCGGAAGCAGGTGTTTCAGGCAAAGATAAATCACAGAGGGAAGTTCCCTCTTCTCAGCTTCACTTCCTCCTCTGCTGCTTTATGGGAATAGCTGCTTATGCAGTAAAAGTAAGTCATGCCAAGACACTTCCTCCTGATTTGCTCTGGGAGTCTAATTAATTGGATGTGATTGCAGAAGCAATTATCCTGTGTTTTCATGTGTTTGGGTTGATCAGAGCTAGAGGCTGTTTTGAGTAATAGCTTTCCTGTACTGTAAGACCTTTAGAACTAACCCACACAAAAGAAAATAGAGAACACTGAGGTCACCAACGCTATTATCTTTCTGTTACTGTGACAGAATGCCTGAGACAATTTAAAAATTGTTTACTTTGTTTCATGATTATAAAGGTTCCCACTGAGGGAAGCCCCAGTCTGTTGTTTTGAGCCTCTGATGAAGCACTGAAGTATAGTGATCTTTGGTAGATGAAGTCTGTAYACATCCCGGCTTCCAGAACACAGACAGAGTAAAAGTTGTCTAATGTTTTAATGTACTCATCAAGGGGACTCCCTCCAGGAGTTTAGCTTCTTCCCAATAACCTTTATTTCCTATAGTCGGCATCCCTCCACGCTTTTAGCTCATGAGCTTTAGGGCAGCATTGCAGATCATATTTATATGAGTAACAAAGGGCATGCTCAGGGTATTTTATGAGCCTTAGGTTCAGGGATATGTTTGTAGCTGTGGTGTTGAAGCAGGATACTGTTTCCTTGCAGAAGTAATGGTGAATGCTGGAGAAGCTGATGGTCAAGTGTCCTCTGCATCCAAAATTCCATTTACAAGACATAGTATGACCAATGTGATAGGTGTCTTTTAGATAAAACAGGAAGTCTCCTATTTTCATGGTTCATAGTTAAAATTATTAACATCACTCTAGAAAAACACCATTAAATATTAGTAGCAGGAAAAGTAGGGATAAACTCTAAAATCAAAACAGAACCTCATATTAGGTGGGTGAACAAGATTCACAGTTGCACAGAGAAACTTCTAGATCATGTAATGCATATAAAGACAAGAAATGTGGCTATATATCATTCTGATCTGTTGACTTAGTATTTCCTTACATAGCAAGAACGATTTAGTAGGTAGTGTCATTATTTAGCTCTTGGTACCTTGAGCTAAGGTACCAAGGAATTCTATGACCTTGAAATGAAATTACACCCTCCAAATTACTAGTTTGTTTGCATCAGGAAAATGTACAGTCATCACTGGTCACTATGAACCCAGATGCTGTGACTTTGTCGTCAGAGATAAATGGTTTTTGAATTTATCTATATTCCACAGTATTAAATAGGAACTTGTTTTCCCTTCCTCAAGAGGATGCTTTCTGTATCCTTCTCTGCAGTAATGCTGGGTTTGTATAAATATGGATTTCATTTATGACAGTTTTTGAATCTTAGCCTGGAGGATAGAGACTCTACACAGCTTATGATTGAATAGGCAAGGGATGTGATAAATTATGACTTTGGTCTTCCCAAGGGGTTGGCTGTTGAATCCAAGGAGAACCCATCCATTGTTTCTCTGTGTTTTGATTCTTTTTCTTCCTTCCAGTTATTCAATTATCTAGTATTCATAAAGAAATGTGTTGTTAAGGATCAATTTATTTTGCTGGAAGTTCTGTGATGGATGGTTTTAAGAAATTACAAATTGATTACTACCTATGTTTCTAACTTTTTCAAAATGCATGTAAAAGTTTATTCATGCTTACATTCTAAACAATTGTTCACTCATGAGAATACAGTTTTCCTCCTTTTCAATAAGCTGAATAGATCTTATAAAAACAGAAACAAATAAGTAATAATCAAGCAATCTATCTAGTAAGACTATATTTTAAAAATACTTTTTGCTTTCATTCAAAATAGACATAACCACCAACCGAAGGAATGCATGGGCTTGACCTAGGGCCTCCACACATATGGAGCAGATGTGCAGTTTGCTCTTCATGTGGGTTCCCCAACAATTGGATCAGGGGCTGTCCCTGAATCTGTTACTTGCTTGTGCATTCCTTTGCCTTTACAGGACTGCCTTGTCGGGCCTCAGTGGAAGAGGATGCACATGGTCTTGCAGAGATGTGATGTGCCAAGATGGGGTGATATCAAGGGAAGAAGACTCCCCTTCTCAGAGAAGAAGTGGATAAGGGGAGGGGGAGGGGCTGAGGGTGGATGGGGAGGAGTGATGCAATTGGGATGTAAATCGAATAAATAAACTAATGAAAAACATTTAAACTTAAAAAAGGAAAATGAATTCTTTTCTCATATAATATATCTTGGTTAGGGTTTCCCCTCCCTCTATGCCTCACAGTTCTTCCTCATACCTATTCTCATCTAGGCCCACTTCCTTTTCTGTCTCTCATTAGAAAAGAACAGGTTTCTTATAAATAATATAAAAACACAACAAAATAGAATGTAATGTGATTTAAAAAATCCTATCACATTGTAGTTGGACAAGACAAACCAATAGAATGAAAGCAGCTCAAGAGAAGGCCAAAGAATCAGAGACCCACAAATTTCATCTTCAAGAATCCCATAAAAATACTAAACTAGAAGCTATAATATAGAAGTAGCAGACCTGGTGGAGACTCATACAGGCCCTATACATGTGTGCTTTTCTCATGTTGATTTAGAAGGCCTTGTCTTCTTATTGTCCTCCATCCCCTTTGGATTTCAAACTAGTTTTACCTCCTATTCTGTAGGGTTCCCTGAACAATGAATGGAGAGATTTGATAGAAATATCCTTTGTAGGAAGAATCTTCCCTAATGATGGCTGAAGAAGAACTGATCTATGAGTATAGCAAAATATCATTGTGAAACACTTTATCACTCTGTAGTGTGTGTGTGTGTGTGTGTGTGTGTGTGTGTGTTTTATAATAGTAGAATATATAGTCTCTGGTTCTGGGTCATCAAAGCAGTGTCTAAGCTAGTTTCCATCTTATGAGGTGAGCCTTAATTCAAGTAAGACATTGTTTGTTTACTCCAACAAGATCAGTGTCACCATTGCACTAGCCTATCTTGCAGGCAGGGCACCKTTGTAGATCAGTAGATCACTAGGTTTGTTGTAGAACCAGTGTTTATGTTTCTCTTGGTAGCATGCAGAGTAACTTCTTGCACTAAAGATGCTAAAACATAGGGCTGAAGGCTCTGTTTACTTACCAGCTCCATTCTCCATTTCTTTACATTGTGTAGGTGTTATCTTTAACAGTGGGGCCTTCATGTCAGTTTGTGGAGAACAGCTTATTGTTTTGGCAAAAGCCTGGACATTTTGATCATTCTCATGGAACCCCTTTAGTGAACAACTCAATTAGCTCTAACCCAACTATGGAATTGCAATGTTTAATTTGTGGCAAAAGATGGCCCAATGGGAATCTGTCCCCCCTAACATTTGGTAAGTTTATTTAGGTGGTCTTCATATCTGTATATATTTCAAGAAGTCTCTACTATATTAGATTTCCATACTACCCCCTCAATATGCCTTTTAATTTGAGTTCTCTCTACTCATACTGCCTCTGTCAACCCCTTCTCCCAAACCCTTCAATCCTCACATTCTAATACTCTATCCATCCATCTTCTATGGTTTTAATGCTTGGTGTTTGGATTTTCCCCAGCACTAAATGAGGATTCCAAGATCTTATAATCTGTGCTCCAGATAAGTTCCTTTCAAGATGAGGGTGATACTCACTGGTTATTTTTTAAAATTTACCTATACAAGGTGCTAACATAGATTCACCCAAATCTCTGAGAGTATAACTAAAAGCATAATTTTTCTTAGACCACTGTCAAATTTTATTTAATATGTGTCCATTAGGCATTTACCATAGGCTTCTCTTCATCCATGGTCATGGCTTTTCATGAGCATCCATCTGGGGCTGCAGGCAGATGCTGTGAGGTCTTTTTGATTGCTTCTCCCAGGTTGATGGTTATTCCCAGTACTCAGTCTTCTGTGAATATTTTTCTTCAACCATTATTTTGTCATGTTGGGGCAGGTGGGTATAAGAATGGTATGAAAACCTGGCACTCAAATTTTCTTGGGAAACAAACAAACTCTTTTCCTAACAATGCACCAGAAACCCGTTGGTATCTGCATCATCCTGTAGCTTCAGCCAACTTTGAATAATGGAAATAAGTGGTTGAGCATAATARCTTCTCTAGAATGTCCCATGTGTATTCATATTTGTTCCCAGACATGTTTAGAATTGGAAGGCAGGATCCCTATCTGCCATAAACTGGTTTAAAGAGCATGCACAGTAGGGCAAATTTGTGTCCTCTGAATAAACRTTTAGGGAGTATCACTTACTTCTCATCTTATGACTATGTATGATTGGGAATACATACTAAGAAAATCAAAAGCAACATGGGACAAATCAGACATCATACAAAAAACCTCACAAAACCCAAGTTTCTGAGTCAAAGTAGACAATAACCCAATTGGGAATCCTTTGCAATGACTTCTTCCTTCTCTTGGGTACCATGTAAGGAAACAAACAAATAGCAATGGAACCTTTGAATACTAATTCCATGTCTTCCTTTCTGTTTTAGCAGTGTCTGGTACTTCTAAGTWTGCTCTGTTCCCAATAAAACTTCTCCATGCCTTATTTTTTCAGTCTGTATCTTTCCAATTGTTTGAATATGAGGTAAAGAACCTGGACTCACCCAATTCACTCAAGCATCTCCAGTAACAACCTCAAAACCTAAGTCTTATGAAATTAAATCCTTCCAGAAAAATCATATTCCTATTTTCACTATTCCTATGGTTAGCTTACAGACTGTAGATATTGTGGTCAATTGTGGTTATCACTGATACTTTTCCCAACTTAATTTTTCTCATGTGGTTATAATACCTGATATAAAAGGATTAATGAAAAGAAGGGTCTCAAGATTATTCCTCTTTTTCTGCTGATTTTTTTTTATTTTGTTCCATATTTACAAGCAAGTTAATAAAAGGTTTGAGGGTAAGTTAAAATAATGTACCCCTTATATTTGTATCCTGCTGCATAATTCTTGATGAAGAGAGATTGGTTAAGATTTCAAGCTCCATTTTGCTTTGTTAGGTTATTCTCGTTCACCACACAACTAGCATAATCATAAGTAAAGACCTGAGCTTCGGATGTCATTTCACTCTGTGAATAAAACAAGAAGACAGTATCTTCTCACTGGCTTTCAGAATACTCCAAGTATACCTCACTCAATGCTGAGTGAAATTAGACAGGTTGCCAGCAAGAACATCTTTTAGAAACGGGTGAGTTTTTCCAATGGGAATATATTATATATAGTTCAGATTTGTGTGATTGTAAGCATAAAAGACAAAATTTAAGTGACATTTATGACTTGGATGTTTATTTATTTATTTATTTATTTATTTATTTATTTATTTATTTGCCAGTGGTAAATGGTAAAATTTCTATCAGGACTTATTTTGTTTTGGCCATGCTCACTGAGTTGCTAGCATAATCCTTGTTGTTTGAATGGTAATCTGAGTATCATAATATTTTTCCATCCTTCTCATATTATGGTTCCACAGTWCGCTTCATGAATGGTTGAATATTTACTACATATTTTGTGATTGTGAACATGGCTATATGTGTTTGTATTTATATATGCATATATATGCATGTTGACATGATCTTATATGACAACAAGTCTGGGGTTATAAATAYTTTACAGATGAACTTTGAGAAAAGACAGAGAAGCTTTGCAACACAACACAACAGGGCAAGATACTACTCTTCTACAGCTTGGAGGTTTCCTAAGACTTCTAGGTAGTCTAGTCACAACATCAGTCTCAGCAATTTCTCAGCTGTTTAACAGCACCAATGGTTTTCCGTGAGTCACTTCAGTCTCTAGAGTAAAGTAACAAGGGAAAGGCTGTGTCTTCAAAGCTTTTAAGAGTGCCACATTCTCAGCTGAGCCTGGTAAATAAGTCTATAGAAATTCTAGCACAGAGGTAGGTGGGACTGGATGTGAGATGCTGCTCTTTCTGCTTAGCAGTTTGTGACTGCCCACATCAAGACTTGGGGGAAATAGCTTGGCAAAAAATCCCTGCTTAACACATTCCAGAGAACTGCTTAGAGGGATTGTGAGGACAAAAGGCCTGGGAAATTTTGGGTATAATTTCTCATATTAAATAGAAAAAGAAAAGAAAGGGCACACGCCTTCAAGCAAGCTA
>BDUI01018625.1:22865-37853 GCA_002335545.1 Apodemus speciosus
AAGGAAAGCAAATTCCTCTGCCATACTTTTCTACCGTCACACAAGTCCAGAAGCAGCATGGTTGTGTTACTGTGAACTGAAAGTCTGGAACAATCAGCTATCATTTAAGTTATCTCAAATATTTTGTCACAGCAATTGGAAACTGACTAATGCAACAGATATTTTTTTGTTAGAGAATAGTTGGTAGGTTTTGATCATTAAAGTGTTTACATATTTATTAGTTGGAGGTGGTAAAATTGTAAAGTTCACTGGACTAAGATTTTGTTTATTTATTAGGGATGCTTGCGGCATTTTCCTTAGTCAATTTTTCCTACATTTTAACCAAAATTAGGCTTTTATCATATACTATATTCTGATAATGATTTTCCCTCCCCAAGTCCCCTAAGGTTCTCTCTACCTATCTGTGTCCACAACCTTTCTGTCCCTCATTTGAAAACAGGCATCTAAAAAATAATAAAATAAAATGAAATGAAATAAAACAAAAGCAAACAGAAGTAAAAGAGATAAGGGGGGACCTAAGAAAGACATATGAATACATAAAGATACATACAGAATTTTTAAGCAGAGATATTTAATAGTCCTTTATTTAATGCCAGAATTTCATATGGATATCATAGTGTGATCATTTGTGTGTATGATCATATATACACAGATGAATAACAGGCAGGTGCAATTTTTTGCATTGTTTTGTTTTTCTTTGGAATAGAAGTTGGAATAAGAGGATATGCTTAATGATTTAGCAGTTAGGTATTCATGCAAATTTCTGAACATGAAATTCTGTAAATGGCTTATAAACACGGGACTAATATTAACTGGTACACATCTCAATAATACTTTGAGATTTTAACATATTCCTTGTTTTAACTATACAATAGGCCCAAAGGCTATAGCCGGTATGCTTCCCAGGATGTCTTCAGCAACCAAAGACACAGGTAAGAATATCACTCTAATACCAATGCCAGCTGGGACACCCACACAGCCCACCTGACACAGGACCTACACCATCCCCTGTTCTCCACTTTCCTTCCAGCCAACTTACCTGCAAGTCCTGAGCCAGATCAGCTATCCAAAACCTGCCCAAACTCTACAGCTTTTGATCATACCCAGAGTTCCACATTAAACAAGGGCACAGAAAGTCCTCAGTAACCAGGAACACATGAAGCCTGCTCTAACCAGAAACATAAGAAGTCAACCCTAACCAGAGACAGTACTGCCTGCTTCCCAGGAGACCAGCTCTAACTTAGGTCACAAAGCTCTACCTGCCTCCAACAAGGCAGGCTCCACACAGAGACACCAAGGTCAGTTAAAACCAGAGATAACCAGATGGCAAGAGGCAAGTGCAAGACCATAAGCAACAGAAGTCAATAATATTTTGGCACCATCAGAAACCAGTTCTCCCACCACAGTTAGTCTTGGATACCTTAACACAACTGAAAAGCAAGATAATGACCTAAAATCCCATCTCATGAAGATGATAGGTTACTTTTAGGAGAACACAAAGAAATTCCTTAAAGAAATACAGGAAAACATAGGCAAACAGGTGGAAGAAGCCATTAAAGAAACAAATCCCTTAATGAAATACAGGAAAATACAATCAAGCAGATAAAGGACTTGAAGAAAACAGTCAAAGAACTGAAAATGGAAATAGAAACAAAAATAACACTTAAGGCAACCTTGGAGAAGTAAAGCTTAGTTTAGGAGCTACAGATGCAAGCATCACAAACAGAGTACTAGAGATAGAAGAGAGAATTTCAGGTCTAGAAGATACCATAGAAGATATTGACACATCAGTCACAGAAAATACAAAGTTCAAAAGGCTCCTAACCCAAAATATCCAGGAACTTAAGGACAAAATGAATAGATCAAACCTAAGAATAATAGGAAAAGAAGTGGGTGAAGAATCCCAGCTCAAAGTGGCAGAAAATATCTTCAACAAAATCATAGTAATCTAAAAGAAGAGATGACCATAAGAGAACATTTTTACTAATATTTGAGGTAAAAAGAACCCCTCTGCAACCAACAAATATGTGAAATCAACAATCTGGAATTTTCTTTTATCACAAAATTCTAATCTTGCTTTAATCATGACAGGAACATACATGCCTTTTGTTTTATGAATGACATGTATGTCAAAATAAGTGGTAGGTACAAATAAATAAGATGCAGATCGACCAAGTATTTTATACAACTCCCTGAATTCKGAACTACTTTGTGATTGCCTTATTTATGATAAATATAGATGGTTTGATTTCATAAACAAAATCCATGCAATCCACAAAAATTCAGTTTTTAACTGGTTATTCAAAGATATAAATATGTGAATAAGTTATTGTTATCATGTGTTCTTAATACTTACTTGCCTGCTTTAATGTTATTATGATATGAATATAGAATAATTCTCATAGCTTCATATTGCAGCTGCCTATACACTGTGTGTATAGCTAGTTCAGTATAGGTCATTAGGAATAAATCTTTGAAGATACAACCTACTTCTGGTTCTGGTCCCACAAAATGTGAGAACCGAACATACATTCCTGCCATCATTAAGACCTCCCTGAGTCCACCACCTTGAAAGACTGAAATTTCTCTGAAATCTGAAATAAACAGTTTTCTCTATTTAGTTGTTTATATCAGGTGTTTTGTTATTCTGATGAGAAAAATAACTGCTAAATGTGCTCATTTTTCATTATGTTATTACTACATTTAAGATATACTGAAATAAATTCTAGGAGCAAAGTCACAGCATTTAGTCATTAATAAGGTTAATTAATGTTAATTAAATAGAATATTTTTAAAAAATATGGCAGCATGAGTATACTTTTAATTCTAGGTCAGTGTGAGAGTAGAGTGTGGAGCACGAGGGTGATCTGTGAGTCCAAGTCCCACTTGATGTTTATAGCACATTCCTGGTCAGCCAGAGCTACACTGTGAGACCCTTAAGTAAATAAAAAGTAAATAAGTTGTAAAGAATGGAATATAACACTATTGCTCTATAGTATTGTTTGAAAATGTCTGTCGAGTTTTCTTTCTTTTGGATCCTCATTATGCCTTCCCCCCCCTCTGTTCTGGTTTCAGGAAATTTTGTGTAGAGATATTTTGCCTAGATTTGAATACTCTGAGCAACTTTGAAGTTATTATTTAAATCCTCCTTAGCATGTTTTAAGATTTTAGATTTGTGTGATTTTATCTAACACTTATGGCTAAAACCTGCCTATTTTGGGAATGTAAATAGGAAGCAAAATTAGATTTTTTTTTCTAGCAGATGATTGCCTGGAATGATTAAGCTAATGTACTTCTCTGAATATGGAGAATTATCATTAAGACTAAAAAAACATCTTTTCTTCGCCAAGTATTTCGTTTTTATTTGAGAACATCATCTCCCCGAAGGTTATTTATGCATTAGCTCAAAAACAAGAAACTCAAGTACCTGAATCTCCCTAAATTACACCTTCCATAACACAATCTAAGAGAAAAATTCCCTCTATTGTTTCTGTTTAGGCATTTTGTTCTGTAAATACAATTTTGAGTAGGTTTTAGAATCCAGGAAGATTATAGCTCAAAGGTGTTAGTAAATTTAAAGTTTCATTAACAGCTGCAAAAGAATTTTAAAAGGAAGTTATGAAATTGGAGAACTAGAATTTCTGCTTCTCACTAATTACTTTGGAACAGTTAGAATGAGTGTTTGTTACTAACTTTTTTTGCACCTTGGGCTTACAGCATTCTAAATATACCAAAGGGAACTTCTTTCTGAGCCTCACTCTTTTTTTCCCTTTGGAAACAAATCTGCCAAGCCATACTTTCTCATTTTATAGGCACACTATTCTCCCAGAATAGCAATGTAGAAAAGGTTATCTAACGTCCTCTCCAAGTCTCGAGGACACTTTTGTATCTGTCTCTAGCAACTCCATAGCTAATATAGACATTGCTTTTCCTTGTCTAGTCAAAATATGTGACTTTCTGTTATCTACTCAAAATAAGTTCATAGTCCACAGTAGTGGACTATATAAGTGCTGAACTTTAGCAGAGAGAAAATGATACCACCATATATGAAGAGGAAGAACCAGTTCTTAGTCATGAAAGTCATTTAAAAAACACTATTTTACAACCCTATGTGACAAGCTCAATTCTTATCACATATACTACAACAAATCTGTTTAAATATGTTAATCCTTGGAGGAAATGGATTCATTTCTGAATAAAAATATTCTGGATGCCCCAGGGAATGGTGATAAAAATAAAAGGGTTGTCACAAGATTATAATTCACTCAGCTCCAAATGTAGCATAAAAAATAAACCTAGTATACTGAATTCTAGCTTCTTGGGAGGCTGAGACAGGAGGATAATTTGAACCAATAGTTTGAAGCCAAAATGGGTAGCATAGGTAAATTTCCAGCTCAGATAAAGTAAAAATACATGGGGCTGGAGAAATGGCTCAGTAGGTCCACTTGCACAGGACGTGGGTATGATTCTTAGATTATGAATACACAAAACTATATGTAACTACTGTTCTGAAGAATGTGACACCTTCTGTTTACCATTAGTGGCACCAGGCAGGCATGTGCTATACATATATATTTGGGCCAAAACACTCATTACATAAAGAATAAATCTTTAAAAAAAAAATCCAGTGACACAAAATACCGCACAGTATTTGAGAAACTCAGTTGAAGAAGCTGCTAGGCTAGTGCTGTATTAGACAGTTCAAAGTGACCTTTTATTTATGTTATAGATATATATGTATTAATTACTTATATGATTTTTTCAAGATAAAAGTATATTTGAGTTTCTCTGAAATCAAATATTCACAGTTTAGCATTCATTTGTCTTCTCTTCCTCATTGGAGCCAAGCACTTATCTGACATAAATTGGTTCTGGAGAAAGAAATGCCAGTTTTGAAAGAATTATATTTTCATTTCTTTTACATCAAGACACGATCAGCCCTACCCATTTCTCATGGCCATGTTGGAAATAGATGGTTTGCTTCTGTAAGTGCCTATACCTCCTGCTTCTTAGGAAAAATCACAATGTCTATTAAGGAATTCCTCCATTTTACCTCATGAAGTAAGGATTTGAATACTCTTCAATCTGCTTATTCAGAGTCACAAGAAATCCCTTGATCCAAGCAGCATGTCACACAGAGTGAAATGGAGAGGATATGTAGGTAGAATTGAAGTGTATTTAAGCCACTAAAATTATTTTTCTTCAGTACTTTCTAAGACTGTAGCAGGTGGGAAGAGTTTCTTATTACTTTCTAACTTGTGTGCAAATGCCTTGAATATAGCTTCATCCCATTTGGGTAAAATAAATAAAATAATTCTTTTACTGTGGTAACTTCATATGAGATGAGGGAAAGCAACATTCTTATCCCTTTTGCTATGAATGAGGTGTGTGTGTGTGTGTGTGTGTGTGCGCGTGCACGCACACACGCACGCACGCACGCACACAAACATGTGTGCGAGCATGCATATTGTTGTTGTTGTTTAGTTATTTTTCCAACACCAGAAAAAATGATACAGGCTAAGTCTGATAAAAGTAATTTTTAAGCCTTCCAGTTGCTAACAATTACTTAAGAAAAACTCATAATTTTCCATGAAATACATTTTAACGACTCTTTGGAAATTACTCCTACAAATTTATTCTTGATAAAAGAATGAAATCTCTACAGTAACAAAAATGTCTGGTGTGCTCTCAATATTTCAGACCTTTATTTATATTTCTAGTCTATTACTGTAACCACTCCACAATTTATGGAAGAATTTCTAAGTATTATAATAGCAGTGCCCATTAATAGTGTGATAAATAAACCACCTTATGTTTGAGTGGAATTCAAAATCAGAAAGCATCAATAGTGTTTGCCTAAACCATAAGGAGAATCCTTCTTTCAAACTGGAAATTGGGCACCATTTTTAAATCCAATCTTCTTGTCATTTACAAATACAGTAAGACATTTAATATCTTTGTAGCTGTATTCAGTGCTCAAAAACCATATTAAATGGCTCTTTGCAAGAACTTTGAATAGGAACAGAGGTTTATTTCTAGCCTGTACAAATCCAATCTTGTTTAATATTTTCCCCATTAACTCAGTCTAATAACATAGGAAAAAATTTAATAACAATGCCATTCATATGAGAAAATCTTTCCTGGAAAGAGTGGGGTACAGAGTCTCGCAGATCTATGAAATATTAAGGCTTTAGCAGCCCAGGGCCATACCTATGAGTAGTCAACTCTAGAAAGTTAGCCAACTCGGCTTTCTTTCAAAGCTTTGACTTTCTAATTTTCTGCCTGTTCTACTTGCTTCTGTTCTCATTTTTTCTTGGCTTTGATACAGTTTTCTGTCTCTTTTAATAACTTGTTTTTGTGTGATCCCTAGCACTTGGCTGCTTGTTTGCTCTTTCTTACATCACTTTCTTGTCTTCTGGCTTTCAGACATGATCTATGGCTGCTATATTCTTCTAATTTGTTCTTCTCATCCATGCTATACTTTCTTTTCTCATGTCTTGAGCTGACTCATAGGCCTTTTCCCTTATTGATGTCCATGACCTTGCTTTGTAATTGAAGAAGGCATTATTTGGAGATTATTTTATAGGATGCTGGGCAGCACTAGCAAGGTAGAGACTGTGTCAGTGATTACAAGTTTTCTGTTGCTGATTAGTGGTAATAGATTGTGTCAAATCTGAATTTCCAATAGTCTTTTGCAATGGAAGAGCTTTTGTTTGTTTGTTTGTTTGTTTGTTTGTTTGTTTGTTTGGTTGGTTTTTCAAGACAGGGTTTCTCTGTGTAGCTCCGGCTGTCCTGGAACTCACTCTGTAGACCAGGCTGGCCTCGAACTCAGAAATCCGCCTGCCTCTGTTTGGTTGGTTTTTCAAGACAGGGTTTCTCTGTGTAGCTCCGGCTGTCCTGGAACTCACTCTGTAGACCAGGCTGGCCTCGAACTCAGAAATCCGCCTGCCTCTGCCTCCCAAGTGCTGGGATTAAAGGCGTGCGCCACCAACGGCCCGGCGCAATGGAAGAGCTTTAAGGCTAGAAGTTAGTGAAGTACTTTCATGGAGCTCACCTATTGAATGAAGTACATAAATGTGTTTTAATTAACTTTCGTTACTTATCTTTTTTTCCTGGAGAAACACATTTACCTTTACTTATGCATTCCCAAGAGCAGGCAGGAAACATACTGGATAAGGCTTAAATAATATGCAGCAAAACATTGAAAGCTGACCTATCTTTATCCTGGTACCTGAACTGCCAGAACTTTCTACCTTTTTTCTTTTGATATACTCTCTCTACTATATAGATTATGTGTTCTTACTTACCTGTCATTTCTATATGTCAGTGGCATTTCTTCCTATCTGCGATCTGAGTTCTATAATACCTGAGTGTTTCTGACACACAGCATACAACTCTGCATATGACAGGTGCTACATTTCTGGAGTGATAAAAGGCAATATGTCCTGGATACAAAAAGAAGTTTTAGTATGTCCCTTAGAAAACCCACTAATTCAGAGGACCTCTAAAAATATTCATTCGTTACAGAAATAACTGCAGAGAAGTTAATAGAACAGAATAAACTCTCTACTTTCATTTTCTTCTATTAGAACTATAAAATGAGGTGCTTCAGCATAGAATGAATTGTGACAAAAAATTTATTTCCAAATATAAAATCTTAAGCTTTTCTGAATAGAGTTTGACAAGCTCATGAAATATTTATGCTAATTCATGTGCTTGAAGGAGATTTCACATGTGCTTGGTTCTTGTACCTCAAAAACAGAACATCTCGAATTTAATAAAAAAATTACTGTGTATTTATGTTTTCACTTTCCTGTCAACAGTTCATTATATGCAATATATAAGTGTGTCCAGAGTGTAAAATAGACATTGAAAGTTTAGATAAACACCTTTTTTATTTTCTTTTACTCTGAAATAATCAATTGGTCAAGGATATCCATGGAGTTGTTGCAAACACATACTTATTTTGACCATTTCATTTCTGCTTTGGCCTTGTATTTCATGGTCAACCAACAAAGGGTTCAATGTGCAAAATTTGTGTATTTTCTATAGGCTTATATTCTGATCTTGCCATATATTATGCACTTTTTCTCTAGTTGGAATCCCAGTTTCCAAATTTAGGTGATTATAAAGTGTAATGTGTGTGTATGTGTATATATACATTTATAATACCAATTTATAATACCAATCAGGATTCAATAATTCCTAGAGAAACAGAACCAATTGCAAGATGTTAACAAATGTATTTGAACAAACCCTAGGATATGTGGAGCACTGATTAAAGAACTATATCAAATCTAATAACAGCTGGGCCAGCAGGATGATTCTGCAGACCAGAGTCTCCCTGACATACCCAGAAACATGAGTTCAAACCCCAGGACCCACATGGTGGAATGAAAAAAATCAATTCCTAAAAGTCATTCACTGACCTCCCTATGTATGTTGTATTCCTCTTGCATGTCCCCACACAATAAATAAATGTAAGTTTTAGCTTTTAAATAATGCTGTTAACAAGAGGCCAGTGAAATGGCACTATGTGCTTGCTGCTCAATGAAATATGACTGATGATTTATTTGTATATCATCCCAGGATCACATGTAAAGGTTGATGGAAAGATACTCCATAAAGTTGTCTTCTGGCTTCTGAAAGCATAGTCGCATATTCTGGCACACATGCCCACATATACATTATGAACAAACATAATAAAAATAATAATTGTAAAAATAGTTTGTAAAAAAATTCTCTTTAAAAATGCTAAATGTGGAGCCAGGTAGAGCAAAATTATGTAAACTATTCTTTCAGTTTATTTATTGTAAAATCATAATCATTTCAGCTGGTACTGACTACACGGTGTTATAATTGCAGCTATGTGAGAAGCTAACATGGTAGGATGGCAAGATCAAATACTGTTTAGGCTATAGAAAAAGTTTAAGGTCAACCTATGCAAAAATCTCACAATCTTGTCTCAAAATATAATATAAAATGTGTCTTGGATACAACATAGTAAGAGAGTACTTGCCTATGTGCTTCATACCTGTTACTGCAAGAAGATTATGCTTTCTTCTTCTCTCTTTAATTGTTATCTCCTTATTCCCAAAATACAAAATCATAATATGTATTCCATGATTGAGAATTAACTAAGATTACAACAAATACTCAGAGTTATTAGTTTCCTATCTATTATTTTTGTTTTTTCTCAAAATCTAAAATTTATTAATTATATGTTCGTTTAATATTAAAACAGTATCACTGAAAGCAACTCCTCTTAAGCATGTACTGTCCTTCACCAGGAAAATATGTTAAACAACTATATTTTAACAGTTTAGTTATTATTTTGTGGAACTCTGTTAGGATAATATCATACATTTCTGAGTTTTGGAAACAAATGCTGGCAAGTTTGGGTGTAGTAATTACTCTCAGAGGGTAATAAAACCAGGAAGAACATTCCAATGATGGGTTATTATCAATATAGTCAGGATGCTAGGTGACTAAAAACAAACAAGAGTTTAGCAAGTAGGAGACAAAAATTAAGCTCCATCCAAATTTCCTTGACTTGAAAAGGCACAGGTAAAATTCAATGCTTTCTATGCTGAGCAGGCCATGGAGAGCAAGCCAGTAAGGAGCACCATTTGATGGCCTCTACATCAGCTACTGTCTCCAAGATTTTGCCCTCTTGAATTTCTGTCTTGACTTCTGTCAGTGATGAACAGTAATATGGAAGTATAGGCAAAAGAAAGTGCTTCCTCCCCGGTCATAAAAATTCAATGATTTAAATGTCACATGCTTAAAATATATAATTAGATGATTAAAGTAATGAACTGTAAGTATATTTCTATGAATTTCACAAATGTGAACTCATAGTGCTCACACCAATTCTCTGAGTTAGAAGATGCTGTCATCTTCATTTCACAAATGAGCAAACAAGACACAGAACCTTTTGTTATTTTCCAAAACATGCAACTAATATGTGGCTGTGCTAGTAGGGAAATCATGGAAGATGGCCTTGAGAGTACATGTTTTTAAAGGAGTAACAATCAGCCTCATTATGATCAAAGGGTTATGTAAAATCTTTGATTCTGAATTTTTTGCACATAATCACTGTATTACGAAGACCAGCAAACTGGGAAAAAATACCCAAAGTGCAGTGGGAGTTCTGTTAGCTGCCAGGACCAAGGACAGGATGTTTTCTCATGTTCAGACCTCATTTTCACAATTTTTCTATGGATAGGTTTTAAATGAATTGGTCACGGTTATAGAAAACATTATAGCAACTGCTTTTTTTATTCACAATTTTATTACATATTTATACTGAAAATGCTTTATGTGATTTGGATAACAGTCCCATCCTTTCTTAGCAGCTACAGAATTACTGTGAGAGTTGAAAATTTCTTTGAGCTTTGGAATATATAATTATGGTAGGCACATGCTGTTGATCTTGATTACCATAGAAACATGGAATTTTCTCTCAGAACCCTCTTAATTTCACAATCTTTTTGCAGCTCATTCAATGAGAGAAAGCATATCAGTGTTTTAAATTATTTTTATATTTGGTTGGTTCATTCACCAAGAACTGTTGCCAACCACATTAGGCAACATGGAGTAAATCCTCTACATCCCCAAAATGAAACTATGAATGGTCTGCCACACATTTAATTAAAGCCATTTTATTCTGTTTTAGTCGCTTAACATAAATAGAGTTTTGGGCATCATAAATTTTATGAAACAGCAGTAATTTCACCTTCAATTCCATTCTCTTGGCAGATTTTTTTATGCTTGTCCTGAGTAGGATATGACTATGATCTGTTTAGGCTGATGGAGGATTAGAGATATTAGGGATACTTGATTGAACTGTTGAACCAAGGCAGCCACATTTCCATTCACACAAACATATAACTCTACTTGTTTATCAGCTCCTGTGACCACATTGGACCTTCTGTTTTCAAAAATCAGTTCTCAAAATGTTGCTGTAAATTTTCTTGAAGGTCAACCTCTAGAATATTGAGTAAAAGCAAAAAGCCAGAAATCAAATTCTCTGGAATTGACAATGTTTTCTTGGTTTTTCCTCTAGTAAAGCACTTATAGGATGTTACTTTAAATTCAAGTTTGCTATATACTTATATATGGTCTCTGCTAAATTAACTTCTTTGTGACTAGGAAATACATCCTTTTATGAATATCCTCAAGGTGCCTAGCATAGTATTAAACATAAAGTAAGTGTTCAGTGCATAAATTTGAATAAATAATTTTTGTCAGTTTTGGGAAGCTGTTCATGAAATCCTGTCTTTCAACTCAATGTAACTTTTGAAAGGAAAATGTACTTTATGACATCCATTTTTCTAAAAATTTAAAGAACACTACATAACACAAGAGCCTAGCTTCAACATTAGGTTTTAATATATTTTCAATAGAATTTACTTTCCTGTTGCTACATGAATGGTGGTTGATTTATGAAAATATATCATAAAATAGACCTGTAAAAATAAAATCTATTTTGAAAGAAATGCTGACTTGTTATTCTAATATATATTGGCAATTGCTGGGGTATTGTCTCCTGGTCAACAATTATTCTCATTGTGAATGAGAGAGCAAGGGAAATTTCCAATTTTTCAGACAGTCAAGCATATCTGTAACATTGCCACATGCCAAAATTAAAACTAAGCCTAAGAAAATTACATGAGAGAAATGTTGCTTCCCTTTAATGTAATATAAACTTTGTAATTATAGCACAATCCATTATTGGATTTGTGAAGTCTCATAGATAGGTAAAATAAAACTAAAGATTTTTTTGAAGTTTCACAGCAACAAAATCTGCTACAATGCTGTGTCACAGGTTTTTTTTCCCATAATGCTATTTGAGGTCACAGGATGTTTTATATCTGAGATTATTAGTTAAGTTGAATTATGGCAATTCAAAATTATATGTTAGAATTCTGAGCCCCAACACTTAGTCCCATGACATTGTTTGAAGATAGAATATTTATAGAGACAATGAAATTAAAAGGAAATCATTTGAGTAGGCCCTAATCCACATCAATATTATTTATAAAATAAAACAAAAATGGTTCCCAAAGCAATCATGCTTATAGGAAAATGTAAGTGAAGGAACTTAAAGAAAAGATGACCATCTCCCAGTCAAGGATAAGAATCTGTTACAGATCTCACAATGATGGAATACTGAGTACAATTTGATTTCTGATTTCCAGTTGCCATATTATGAGATAATACACTTATTAGAGTTAGGCTATTCATTCAGTGGTATTTTGTTAAGACAGATCTAGAAAACTATTATACTACAGAAAATCAGAATGCAGATCTACCTGAAGAAGAGTGAGGACAATGCCCCATCTTATCAATTATAGTAACCAACAGAAAATGGATTACAGATCTCCATCACCTCAGGGCTATGCCTGCTAATACAGATCCAGGGCACTGGTACCCCAAGTTCTTCACTGCTGCATCTTTCAGACAATTCTTTTAGAAAATTTTCATTCCTTTGTGATTCCCTCCCTGCTATCCCACAGAACAGCTCCCTACCAAGGATCTGGAGCTACCACACTTGGCTGAGACTCAAGAAAGCATCCATTTTCTTCCTTCCTGTGTTCCATTCATGGCTCTGCAGACTTACTCTTAAATTTGCTGCCATCCCTCCCCATCATGTACTCCCCTCACTTCACCTCTATCATTTTGAGACTTGGCTTCTTGGTGTGGAGCTAGGTTCCAGGTTCACCATAGTTATTTCATTTGCTTCCCCTTGCAAATATTTCTTCTAGTCCACATCCATTACTTTGTGACTCACAGAACCTACCAGAGAACACAAAGCCACCACATTTGGCTAGGACACAGAGCAGACAACAACAACAACAACAAAAACCAAAGCAAACAAACAAAAAATAAAAAAAACAACAAAAATAAACAAAGAAGACAATGCCTACCCAAAAAGGCAAAATCAGATATTTACACCAAAAATCACTTCAAACATCAAAACTCCAGATTCCTAGATCCCAAAGCAAAAACATGTGAACCCAAAATGGTATGTTTCCTCCAGAAGCCAGAAACCTTTTTTTAATAGTACTTGAGAAAAGCAATTTACTGAAGCACAAAACAAGAGATCCAAAGTAGCAATTATGAAGATGTTCTGGACCTTATGGAGGAATAAGCACTTTAATGAAGATAATGAGAACACAAACAGTTGAATGAAAAAAGTTGAGACATAATAATAGAATTTAAAAATAAAATAGAATCACTAAAGAAATTACAAACTGAAATAAAACTGGAAATTAAAAACTTAGGAAATCAAAGCAAAACCTCTAAGGTAAGATATACAGACAGATTAAATGMGAAGGAGATAATTTCAGGTGTTGAAGATATAGTTTCATCACTCATGGCTATATAGCCCAAGTACTCCACACCTTAGTGCAGAGATAGTTGATCAATTATGTTCATTGCTGGTCTATTCATAATAGACATGAACTGGATAACGGAATTTTATGCAGCTGTTAAGGAAAATGAAAATTTCCAGTAAATGTATGAAGTTAGAAACAACCATTCTGACTGAGGTAACCCAGACTCAAAAGACAAATATGGCATGTTTTCACTTTTAAGTAGACATTAGCTTATAAACTTTAGATATGCATTTCAATTAGAATAACCACTGAATTTGGAGAGTTAATAAAAGAGAGGGAAGGTGTCTTCCAAGGAAGGGGAAATAGAGTAGAGTGTTACAAAGTGATAAAGAGGAACCTATTCTAGAAGAATAGGATGGAAGAGCTAGATAAAGTATGAAATATGCAGAGGAATTTATAACAGTAGGGACATCTAAAACTAACAAAAGACTTTCAGAAAACAATATGAAAACTGACTATTATAAAAGTTTCCTAAGATAGACTCAGATATAAAATGAATATCAATAGAATTATCATAATCAAGGAGAGAGTGTCACAACTCAACATCTTGAACTATCAGGTAAAACCTCCAATACCAAGAAGAAGTTGCATCTTGTTGAGTCATTGGCCAAAGAGTTTCCATAACATCCCTCCCTGGAAGTAAGAATCATAGGGTACTGCTGAGGCTCTTGGTTCCTCTTCACACCCTATTGGTAAGTACCTATTACTGAAGATAATACTTAGTTATGTCATTTAACATGGAGAAGCGTAGCAGGTATACAGCTAGAAGATTCATTCCTACTAGTCCTAAATGGGATGTATTCTCAAAATTCCCATCTTTAGTGAAGAAGCTATTTGCACTTCATACCTTTTAGGAAAAGGAAATCAACTTTTTCCAATGGAATATATCAACCAAGGAAGGTCCCATCCCAGAAGTAGTTGGTCAAGAACTTGTCTCCATGGTATTTGTGTGCTCCATTGTTTCATTGTTTTGATATTTTTGTCTTACAGGTTCTTTATTTGTTTGCTTACTTACTTAGAATTTTTGTCTTGTCTTGTGATTTATTTTTAGAGAAATGAAGAATATAAAGTTGGAAAAGGAGAAAATCCATAGTTTTAACAGCATTATTGCTTAAACATGAGGCTAACAAAGATAACAACAATCAACATGCCAAAGTGGATTGGGGAAAGATAATGATACCTTAATACTACACAAAGAACTGTAGGGAACTAAGGGATACTGAGAGTGGGAGAAATAGTCATCCCTGAGGCAACTGGGTATATAAACACTCATACAAGTAACATGTTGCAGACGGAGCTGGTAAGTATTTTACAACAACTAATGTGAAAAAGGTCACGCACTTGAAAGAGAACAAGGATAGATATCCGGGAAGATTTAGAGGGAGGAATTGGGAGAGAGAATGCTGTACTTATCTTTAAAATATAAGAAATGAAATCATTGACTAGTTGTGTCAATAGGGTGATGGAGAGTATCTGGGGGGAGTTGAAGAGAAAGAATGTAATCAATATATATTGCATATAAAAATATTTAATTGATTGAACATATAATTATGAACAATGAAACTACTTAAGAACCTAGAAGACA
>BDUI01018627.1:9070-22952 GCA_002335545.1 Apodemus speciosus
CTTCCAACTCAGTTCTAGCATGACCTCTCTAGGATCTGTAGCTAGAGAACATGGTATCTTCAGAAACAGGGCCTTGGTATCTAGTTCTCATGGGCAGCCAACTGTAGTAGCAATTGCCTGTCTTGTTCTGGGGTCTTAGAAGCTTCCTGAGCAAATACCTCCCTAGGAGGCAGCCCATGCCCAGCACTTGGATTTTCTTTTAATGACTTGTGGCTTCTGGCTTTCTAGATTTTTCTTGGCTCTGACCTGTACTAACTGTATCATTTCTCCCCTCAAAGATTTCATTTTCTTCAATCAAAAAAATAACAATAAAGATATAATCTTTGTAAAAAAAAAATCTCTGATTCAGAGAAGCACAAAGGTCAGAGATTTCAGGACCTGAGGGGAGGGCTGGGGTCACAGTATTGTGTGACCTTCTGTACTGGCCTTTTGTGTGATATGAATTTGCCTACAGAAAGTACATGCTGGATGTACGTTTTTCTGCCCTTTGTCAGAACCTCTACTTGGCCATGGGCAAAGTCTCCCTGCAAGAGAATAATGGACAAGATTTCCAACACTAATGTGGAATCAGAAAGCAGGCATGTGCTAATCCCTGGACACCTTCCACTCTGAGGCCACTCTGTGAACTATCAATAACGCTTTAAACCAACCCAGACATGGGAGAATTTTTTTTTAATGAAAGACTAATTACCAAGCATGGTCCAAGGCTTAGCATAATTGAATGACTGTGTCCCACAACTCTTTAGAGGTCTACCAGATGACTATTAACATAAGTGAGGTTATTTCTAAATTAGGGGTGAATATATTTGAGTGCAAAATATATGTATGTGTGCATGTATGTTTATGCRTATATGTATATGTATGCTACACTCATAGAGYTTCAGTTAGTTGGGAACAAAGTCATTATTTGTATAAAAAGCAGATAGATGCTACACTGGAGCTAGAACAAGTTCCTGATCACCAGTGTACCTGTATCCAGTCTTCACAAACCTGTAACATATTTGAGACTAACTGGATATTCAAACCAGGCATTACATGGTTAGCACCCAATGGGTCATVATGGCTCTGCAGAGCCAACCCACAGCCTTGGCTTTCCTCAGCTGGCTGGGAACAGATAAAGACCATTGAAAGGCCCCTAAGTCTCCTGAGTCTAGACAGATGTGCTCAGCCAGGCGCACCCCTATGTTTGCCCACCATAGACCCTAAGTAATGCTTGTTCTCTTTGCAGGATAGGAGATGACATATGTTTTTCTGCAGTTCCATATTGATTACTGGACCTGTCTAAGATTAGTCAAGTATTTAAAAGTTCTTTCCATAAGCCAGATCTTGACCCAGAGAAGGCCCCCACTTCATTGGTAAATAAGTATCTCATGGTTCCTTCCAAATGCAGAGCAAAAACAGTGGGTAGCAWCTTCATCAGGGGTTCTCTGAGTTGCTGACAAACTTTGGCAGGGGGAGCTTTTAGAGTGCAGGTCATTCGCTCCACGTTCCCTGGTGACCAGGGATGTCAACTAATGCTCAAGTGGTATTTTACCCTCGGAACATGTGCTTGTTATTTTTTGTGATTAGGGAGAGTTCATTGTCACTCTGCATGATCAAGGTAACACAAGTCTCGGACTAACTTCCATTAACAACCATTCATATCAATCTGGTTGCATGTTTCTGTGTAGGTGGGGAAACAGTTTTTCCCATGCAGCAAAAGAAAAAAAAAATGTCATCAAAACTAGAGACGTTACACACTGTGGTGGAGAACACCTGGGGCAAGTCCATTTGCCAATCTTGATGAGAGAAACTTCCTCTGAACTGGGTAGGACAGTTGAGGGCGGCAGCCTGGGACGAGCTTGAGAGTTATTTTTATAGTACAACTCAAAGGATGAACCACCTGCTGGATCAGTTCTGTTGAGCCCCTGCCTGACAAAATTCTGCACCAAGTTCTGTAAGCCTCACAAACACAGTGAGCGCTTTCATGTAACCTCTTCATAAGTTTCCATCAAACAGACTCTGGGGAGACAGACTCGTGCCTTCTTATTGACTGCAGGGCCTTCTGAGTCTTCCGAATAACAGTTCAGTAATGCCTCTTCATCTTCATTTTCAGTGAGTTGTGGTTCCTCCCACCAGGAAGGCTGGTCCATCATTTATCATAAAGTTGAGGCAGGATCTGGGTCTTGAGTTCAGGCCACCGTCACAGCAGTTTGCTCTGCAAAGTCACTTCCAGAATTTTTATGTTATGGTTTTCTATCATCAGCTCACACTCTGATTCCTGTGGTTAACATAAAACCCAGGCAGTGAACTGGTGGCTGAAAGATTTGGACCTTTAAGGGAGAGAATTTGCATCTCTGATTAGCTAGAACCATCAAAACAGTGATAGTGTATATGGCATTACTGGCAATTAACAGATCATCTCCATTTGTCAGTTTGGCTAGATTCAGAATCACCTACAAGACACACCTCTGGGCATGCATTTGAGGTTTCCAGAGCTTTCACTGGAAGGGAAAAGTCACTCTGAATTTGGGAGGCATCCTCTGACTGGGCTAGTATTGCAGGGTAAATAAAACGGAGAAGGAAGAAAGCCAGTCAAGTACCAGAACTCCCAGCCCCCAGTTTCACATAATCAGCTGCCACAATTGTCACTGTTTTCTCCTGAACTGTGAGCAAAAATAAACCTCTGCTGCTGTAAACTGCTTTTGTTGATGTTGTTGTTAGTTATTTGATAACCAGAAGAGAAGTAAATGGTACAGAAGATAGGTGCAGAGGAGTGCAGCATTCACTATGATCGTGCGGTTCCTTGACTTTAGAACTGGCTCACGGGAGGGATATGGAGGAGTTCAGACCCAGGTGCTACAAAAGGCTAACGTGCTGGACTTAATGGGCCATTCTAGCCAGAGTGTGGAAGAGCAGAGCACCAATAGAAATTTGGACAGCAAAGTCCCAGATCCCAACAAGGCTTCAGTGGAATGGGAAGACTCTCCAGAAACTGTACTAGAGGGAATTTGTGTTATATACCATTAAAAGAAAGAGGAATTAAGGATTGCCTGCTTTATCTTATAAAGATGGGTTATAAAGAAATAAAATTAATGACCAACAATACAGCAACGCACACGCGCATGCACACATGCACACACCCGACCGACGAGCCAGTTGTTGGAGGGGTGGTACTGAGGCAGCTTGGCGTCCAGGCTGTGCCTCGTTATTGCTTTCTTCATTTGTCCAGATTTACAGTTTGATAAAGCAACAGTGGACCAGAAAGATGTRAAAAATGTGTGGTTTGGTGGTGGTGGGGGGGAAGCTTGAACCAGTTTAATGCTGACCACAGGACAGGTTTGGATACAGTGGCTATCATTGTTAAAGACATAAATGGAATTAAGGAGAAAATTCACATTCTGGATCAGAACAGGAGGAAAGACACTTTCAGGGCAATGTCTGGAGGCTCCGGGTGTAAAACTGAACACATACACACCACCACCAGCCAAAACCCCACTCATTTGAAAAGAATGTGACTGGAGGAAAGCCTCCAGGGTGCCTTGCTGAGAAGCAAGTGCTGGAGAAATCCTTTTCCAGGTTTAACCACGAGGGCCCAGAGAGGCTGCTGTAGCTGTGTCCAAGAAGACCAGGAAAACRTGGCGCCATCCACATCTCTGCTTTTGTAAATATACAAACACAAGAGTGGGTAAGTAATAGGAGCATTCACTGAGGCTCTGGAAAGCTCTGAGGCCCAGTGATCTGTGGCAGGGCTGGATTCCCTTCAAGGGGCTCTCAAGAGACCATTGCACGAAGCCGTAAAGGTAGAGCTGAACTTGCGATGGAGAGCTCAGGATGCTGGACACGCAGGACATTCACMGAGAAAAGATACGTGCATGAGGTAGAGGCCTAAGGCAATAGAAGAGCTTCAGGTCAGAACTATTGGAGCCTGTTGGAGCCCAGGAGATGCTGCCAAGAGCTCCTGATGTCTGACACCATGCTATAGGGTTTAGTGCTTGTGCTGTTGGGTTTCAGTCTGGTCCTGTCTTAATCTCTCCTCCCTGTGCCTCCATTCTTCCCATTCTTCTCATGGAAAAGGAACATTTACTCTGCAGTTGTATGTTGGAAGCCAGCTGATCACTAACCTCTCTCTCTCTCTCTCTCTCTCTCTCTCTCTCTCTCTCTCTCTCCAAGGACTTTCTCCTGACAACTAACTTTATGTAACCAGCTACCTCATTTCCATCGCCTTAAGTCTGTCCTGTTCACATGTGCTCCCCATGCATGTTTACACGCATTCCTGATATATACATATATACATATGTATATATGTATATATAATATATGCATATATATCATATATGTATATGTGTGTATGCRTATATGTATATATTCCTTTCAAATACTGGGAGCTGCCCGGGTGTTGAAATGAGTGATGGTGAAGACCCTCCCATTCATTCAAGGTTGTGTGGGAAACCCTCCAATGGCTGATTTAACAGCATAGCCAGATCCTTCTCTCCTCCTGACTTACTTCCTTAATTTGTCATAGTTTACAAGCTTAACCAGGCATCTTCTCATTGCGGCTGCCACATGTCCCCAAATGGAGCATCCTTTGCTTGTGTGTCTCACTGTCAGGGCTCCACACAGGGTCACGCGGGTGGGTCAGGCACCACCGCTGGGGACATCTGTTGCCATTTCATTAGCTAGCTCTCTTGTCTTTTAAAGGATGCACTCCTTTTCTTCTCAGCCTGGAGACAGTGATGGATCAATAATGCTATTGCACTCCCCCGGTTAAAAAGAAAGCGGCTTCTTCGGGAGTTCCTCCCTGAATCCATCCGGGCTTCCTGAGAAACATCCAACTCCCTCTGCGTCGAGCCAGGTCGTTTGAGAGGCAAGGATGCCTGCATGCGCTGATTTCTTTGGCCCCTGCCACCTCTCCTGTTGGGAGCAATTCAGCCTTTGCAGTTTGTGGTGCCTGGGCCGAGGCTTATAGGGATGAGTCAGGAAGTGTAGGCGAGGGCTGAGGGGAGAGACCCCAAGAAGCACAGATACCCAGGGAAGCAAAAGAAGGTGTAAGCATGTACAGAGGGCGAGGTGTTCAAGGGACCGTCTCAGAGATTTTGCTCCGTGTGTTTGAGCTCAGTGCAAGCGACCACACAAATACGACTTTTTCTTTCATCTTAGTTGTTGAAAAAAGAGGCCTAAAAGCCCGGATGTCTCATAGTTCCCTTCAATATTCTGGAGCAATGTCCCGTTCAGAGCTCATTGACTTCAATCCCTCACATATATTGAGGCCAAGGGACATTACTTCAAAATATTAGTTTNAAAAATGTGTGGTTTGGTGGTGGTGGGGGGGAAGCTTGAACCAGTTTAATGCTGACCACAGGACAGGTTTGGATACAGTGGCTATCATTGTTAAAGACATAAATGGAATTAAGGAGAAAATTCACATTCTGGATCAGAACAGGAGGAAAGACACTTTCAGGGCAATGTCTGGAGGCTCCGGGTGTAAAACTGAACACATACACACCACCACCAGCCAAAACCCCACTCATTTGAAAAGAATGTGACTGGAGGAAAGCCTCCAGGGTGCCTTGCTGAGAAGCAAGTGCTGGAGAAATCCTTTTCCAGGTTTAACCACGAGGGCCCAGAGAGGCTGCTGTAGCTGTGTCCAAGAAGACCAGGAAAACRTGGCGCCATCCACATCTCTGCTTTTGTAAATATACAAACACAAGAGTGGGTAAGTAATAGGAGCATTCACTGAGGCTCTGGAAAGCTCTGAGGCCCAGTGATCTGTGGCAGGGCTGGATTCCCTTCAAGGGGCTCTCAAGAGACCATTGCACGAAGCCGTAAAGGTAGAGCTGAACTTGCGATGGAGAGCTCAGGATGCTGGACACGCAGGACATTCACMGAGAAAAGATACGTGCATGAGGTAGAGGCCTAAGGCAATAGAAGAGCTTCAGGTCAGAACTATTGGAGCCTGTTGGAGCCCAGGAGATGCTGCCAAGAGCTCCTGATGTCTGACACCATGCTATAGGGTTTAGTGCTTGTGCTGTTGGGTTTCAGTCTGGTCCTGTCTTAATCTCTCCTCCCTGTGCCTCCATTCTTCCCATTCTTCTCATGGAAAAGGAACATTTACTCTGCAGTTGTATGTTGGAAGCCAGCTGATCACTAACCTCTCTCTCTCTCTCTCTCTCTCTCTCTCTCTCTCTCTCTCTCTCCAAGGACTTTCTCCTGACAACTAACTTTATGTAACCAGCTACCTCATTTCCATCGCCTTAAGTCTGTCCTGTTCACATGTGCTCCCCATGCATGTTTACACGCATTCCTGATATATACATATATACATATGTATATATGTATATATAATATATGCATATATATCATATATGTATATGTGTGTATGCRTATATGTATATATTCCTTTCAAATACTGGGAGCTGCCCGGGTGTTGAAATGAGTGATGGTGAAGACCCTCCCATTCATTCAAGGTTGTGTGGGAAACCCTCCAATGGCTGATTTAACAGCATAGCCAGATCCTTCTCTCCTCCTGACTTACTTCCTTAATTTGTCATAGTTTACAAGCTTAACCAGGCATCTTCTCATTGCGGCTGCCACATGTCCCCAAATGGAGCATCCTTTGCTTGTGTGTCTCACTGTCAGGGCTCCACACAGGGTCACGCGGGTGGGTCAGGCACCACCGCTGGGGACATCTGTTGCCATTTCATTAGCTAGCTCTCTTGTCTTTTAAAGGATGCACTCCTTTTCTTCTCAGCCTGGAGACAGTGATGGATCAATAATGCTATTGCACTCCCCCGGTTAAAAAGAAAGCGGCTTCTTCGGGAGTTCCTCCCTGAATCCATCCGGGCTTCCTGAGAAACATCCAACTCCCTCTGCGTCGAGCCAGGTCGTTTGAGAGGCAAGGATGCCTGCATGCGCTGATTTCTTTGGCCCCTGCCACCTCTCCTGTTGGGAGCAATTCAGCCTTTGCAGTTTGTGGTGCCTGGGCCGAGGCTTATAGGGATGAGTCAGGAAGTGTAGGCGAGGGCTGAGGGGAGAGACCCCAAGAAGCACAGATACCCAGGGAAGCAAAAGAAGGTGTAAGCATGTACAGAGGGCGAGGTGTTCAAGGGACCGTCTCAGAGATTTTGCTCCGTGTGTTTGAGCTCAGTGCAAGCGACCACACAAATACGACTTTTTCTTTCATCTTAGTTGTTGAAAAAAGAGGCCTAAAAGCCCGGATGTCTCATAGTTCCCTTCAATATTCTGGAGCAATGTCCCGTTCAGAGCTCATTGACTTCAATCCCTCACATATATTGAGGCCAAGGGACATTACTTCAAAATATTAGTTTRTTAACCCATCACCTGTAAACACACTCCATTTTGTCAATAACCACCCCACAGGCGTTCTTCCAGTAGATGTTTGTGGTTCCCATTTTGTATCAATCACACCCCAGGGCCACTGGGCCCAGAGAACAATGTGTTCCTAACCTCAGTCATTAACAATTTCAGGCCTGGGAACCGGTGAAGCCAAACTTGTAACAAGGAAAGAAACAAATGTAACACTGGCTCTGCAAACTTATGCAGAAATCTGTTAGCGATACATTAAAAGGAGCGCGGTTCCCTGTACCAAAGGGACTGGGGTAGTTAGGAAGGTGACGAAGGAGACCCTGGGGTCCCTTGGGTGTCTGGTTCTGTAAGGAACCAGTCATATTGACTGGCACAAAGAAATGAGCCAGAGAAGCACAGGTGATGCCTTTGGGCCACAGACTCTCATAGCCCCAGAGAGAAGCAAGCACCCCTCAGTAAGAAGTAAGTAAACCATTAGCCAAGCAGGCAGCACTTTGTATCTAAAGGCTAGCTTACAGGCAAGCCCTGGATAGACTCCAGATGGCGAGCACTGGCCCTTCCAGTATAATGGTGGGCAGACACACTGGGTGGTGGTGGTGGGGTGTGTGGAGCCCACTGAGGTTTATTCTTTTAATTCCAATGTTGGGTGAAGGCTTGGTCTATAATTAGTAATGAGTCTTCCAGAATTTGTCTTAGAACTAAAAGGAGAGTGGGGCGGGGGTATTAGTCCCCAAAATCATAGGTGTGGGGCACAGAGTGTGCTCCGGCTTGTGTACACATGAACAAAAGGAGTGACGCCTTAGACTGAGGGCATTCCATAGTTTAGGAGGTGCTGGGGGCAGGGCTCCTCAGGGCACAGGCAGGGGAGAAAATCAAGATGCAAGATTGGCCAATAGCCAAGACTAGGATTTCTGTCAGAGGGAACTCATCTTAGGGAGAGATGAGATAATAAGGTTTGTAACGATGAGGTTGAGTCCAGGTCTAGGCAGTTTAGCACAAGATGCTAACAGAGATCTGCAGAGCAAAGTCTTGGGAATCATAGACTCAAGCAGAAAGTGAAAAATCCCCTCCTGCCTACTGTGGAGGGAATTTTCCAGCTGGAGGTCTTGAACCTTCTTATACAGGGAGATCCTTGCTTGAGATGCTGGTAGTCTCACTCCCATTAGCCGCTACCCTGGAGATCAAGCCTGGGTGCTTGCACCCCAAGTTCCTCTATCAAGGAGAAGCCTTTGTCTTTTGCACTCAGAAAATGAGTGCACTGAAAGAATTTAATCGTCAGTTTAAAGAGGCAGGCAGACTGAGAGAGAGTGGGGTGAGTGGAACTGTGACCCGGGGACAGAGACAGCAGGATGCAAAGGCTCCCAGACCAATCTTCCAGGTGACAGCTCAGTCAGGCCTGAAGCAAGTCCAGGTGGCCTGTTTCTGAGAGCTCGTCTAGGTCCTCAAAAATGCTCATGACCCTGTGGGTCCCTGTATTTCCTAGAGAGAAGCCAGACAGAGGTGTAGTCCTCAGAAGCAAGACCTTTGTTCTTTTTAATATTTTTAAAAGACTTCTTTATTTTACGTGTATGGGTATTTTATATGCATGGATGCAGTGCACTAGGAGGCCAGAACAGGGCATTAGATCCCCTGAGATTAGAGTTACAGACATCTGTAAGCCACTATGTGGGTGCCGGGTTTTGAACTCTAGTCCTCTGGAAGGACAGCCAGTGCTCTTAACCAGAGCCATCTCTCCAGCCCAAGATGTTGTTCTTATGCTTCTATGCTGGTGGGAAGTGGTGGAGGAACGCCCACAGTTGTTTCAAAGGAGAAAAGTTGAAGGAAGTTTCCCTAGGGGCAGGGCCCCTTACCCCCGCTTCAGATAGACRTGAGGTGCTAGCTGTATCAACCGGCTTCCAGCAGGCTGGTTCCTGCATCAGTCATATGTACTGTTTAATCTTAAGTATTTGCCGTGTGTGTGTGTGTGTGTGTGTGTGTGTGTGTGTGTGTGTGACTCTTGTGTTGTCCTAAGGTAAAACTTATGCCAGTGAACTCTGGTGACTATCATACATGTCTGTCATCTCAGGATGAAGTGTGGGGTGCGGCAGTTCTAACATTAAAGATAGCTCAGATAATTGCCTTAGTATATTTTATTGATAACTAATAATTTCATTGGGAGGTTGAAGAACTTTAAAGCCTTTGTCGGATTCAAGATTTGTTTAGCTGTTCCCTCTACCCTGTTTCCCCTGAGTTCCTTGCTCTCTCTTTTTGGGGTAAATTTGTTGACCACACACTTAGATCTAATTAATTAATTAATTAATCAGTTGTGTGTATGTACATTTGTGTGTTGTTTGTTCAGACACCGAGGTCAGAGGACAACTTTCAGGACTCAGCCCTCTTGTTCCACGTTATGGCACTCAGGAATCAAACTCAGGTACTCAGCCTTTGCAGCAGTCGCCTTCATCCACTGAACCACTTTGCCAGCCTTGTCACATGGTTCTCTGATGCTAGATTAAAAATTGTAAGTGTGTACTGGTATTTTGTGAGTCTATAATGTGTAACCTGTATGTGTCTGGCAGCCTCAGAAGTCAGCAGAGGGCATCTGGAGTTACAGACTGTTGTGTGCCACCCAATGTGGGGGCAGAAAACCAAACCTGGGTCCTCTGCAATAGCAGCAGGTACTCTTAACTGCTGAGCCATCTCTCCAGCACAGACCTCATGAGTCTCAAAGACTAGTTTGATGTTGTGGATGGGTCTGGTGCTGTTCTTGTGAACCAATCCCCTAATGAATAAAGGAGCCAATCACTGGGCAAGTAGGCGGGACTTCCCGGTTGGACGGAAGAAGAGAGGAAGCAGGAGAGAGTGAGTTCCTTTTGGACCCAGGACAGCAGAGAAGTAAGATGTAGCTGATATGTAGCCCTGTCTGTCCTGGAACTTTGTAGACCAAGCTGGCCTCCAACTCAGAAATCTGCCTGCCTCTGCCTCCCAAGTGCTGGGATTAAAGGCGTGCAMCACCACTGCCTGGCAAGGAATTAGATTTTAATAAGGCTTACAAGATTAGGTTTTAGTTGTCGCACCCAGTGATTGAGTTACCATTGTTTCTGAATGAAGCATGTGTTGCATTTTCCTTCACACAGTGGCTTGTCTAAGTTCAAGAGAGAAAGGTACAGCGACCAAACGTGGATTTGCCAGATGAGCATCACAAAGGCTGTGGGGGATTTGAAGCACCGAGGTGGCATGGTAGTGACCCGCTAAGAGGAACCTAGAGCTGGGTGGGGAGATTGTGGAATTCTGAGTTAGCCTCCATGAGATAAAAACAGATCGGCTGTTGCCCACCACTGCATGGGGCAGAGGCACTAGTGCCCAAGTGTGGGAACGAGACGGTTCTACTTTTTCAATATTTCCCGTAACAGTTTGATTATTAGGCTGTATTTGCTCTCCATCACATGCTGACCCTCCTCAATGCTAAAGCTCTTTGTTGTGCCAGGAACAAAACTTGCGAATTTGTCCAGCAGCCTGCAGGCTTGGGCTTCCTCCTCTTCCTCCTGCACCCACGGTCTTCATTATACAGAGGAATTGATTCTGCTGGGCCCTGGCTTGTTATTTCTCATTCCTGTCCCCTGACTTTGCACCCCCACTGTTGTGTACAATCCTACGAAGTCGGTGTTCCCTTTAGAGGGAGAAGTGGAGGGGACACAGGTGACCACTTTCTTTAAGGAGGAGGAGTAGAGAGGTGGTTGTTAAGGCAGGAGTAACCATATTTCATCTCTGTCATGGCAGATCAGGAATTCCCTCAACATTTTCTCAAGGAGAGAAGTAGGTAGCACTGAAGAAAGACAGACCACTCTTATGAGGTGCTGGGGGCTAGATAGGAAGGTAGAGCCAATTTCACTCCATTCAAACCTCTCCTAAATGTGAGATTCTCTGCTCCTTCCACCCCGATCCCCACCCCAGAGAGCATCCCCTTCCCCGTATCCCAGCCCAGCACTTACTGTCCTGGGCATCAGTAACCCCAGGCCCTGTCACAGATCCACGCCACCTCAGAGCAGAACTGGGGACATTGGTGTGACCCATGCCCACTCTTAGGGTCTTATCCACTAGCTTTTGGGATGTAAGCTTTCCAGGACAGAGCTTTCCAGTGACCATGGTAACCAGGGCAGTCCTGGTACAAAGATGTCAGTAGGGGTTGTCTTCTGAGCCACTGGTGTGGAGGCTACTGGGTCCTCCTCTGATCCCTGGATCAGGGCTCTGTGAGATGTTACCAAGGACAGAAAGGACAGGCTTGGGTCTTTTTTGGAACGGCTCTGGGGCTGCAGCTGCAGGAGAGGTTGTGCAGAGAGGTTCTCACACTAAAGATCACAGTGCACAGCYTGTCTCTACSGAAGACCCGTGGTCACGGCCAGTCTCTGGGCTCCTCCTCAGTCTGTCCACTCTGGGTAGCATATTCTCTGAGCACAATGGAATCGAAGCAGAAATTAATCATGGAAAGGAGTCTGGAAAAATCACTAATTAGTCAAAAGCAAAATAGCATATTTTTTCAATAATCTACAGGTCACCGGGGAAATCAAAAGGGGAATTTGGAATCATGGAATCAAAGTTAAAAAGAACATATCAAAAGCTGAAAGAGTCCACCCCTTCAGTGCTCAGGCTCCTGTCAGCAGCACTAATGGCATATAATAGAAAAGAAGAGAGGTCTCAGATCAATGGTCTCAGATTCAATCTCATGAAACCAGAATGAGAAAAGTAAATGAAACTCACAATACAGGAAGGAAGGAAATAATAAAGACCAGAGTGAAAATCGATGCTGTGAAAACAGAGAAAAAAATCATAGAGAAGCAATAAAGTCCAAAACTAGCTCTAGGAGGCAATCAATAAAATTGATAAACCTTGAGTCAGACCGATCAGGGAAAGATACAAATTACACATAACAGAAATGAGAGGGGCGGCGTGGGTTCTACCAATATTAAAAGGATAACGAGGGGATGTGTGGAACAGCTTTATGTCGATGTGTTTGACAAGTCACAAAAAATGAACTTGTTCCTTGAAAGGCTAGTGCTTCCTGGGGAAGAAATGTAGAAGGTGGATAGGTGTGAATCTGTCAAATAAATCTCRCAGTTAAAAGTGTTCGCTCCAAAGAAGAAGCGAGGCTAGCACGCCTTACTGGAGAGTTCTAGCCATCAGTTCAGGCGGGACCAGTGTCAGTTCAGCTTTCCCTCTTTACAGGGCAGAAGCACTTCCCAGCTCAGCCCTAGGAGCTGCTTCTTCTCTGGCATCCTGGCTCACCAGAAAAGATGCAAAATTCTAAATCAAATGAACCCGTCAGTACATCATGGATAAGTGGGACTTGTGCCCGGGTCAGGGACAACTTCACTTAGGAAGATCCATCAGTGTAGCTCGTTGTGTTGACAAACAGAAAGGAAAAATGGTGAGACGATGTCAGGGAAGAAAAAAAAACACCTAGAAAAGAACCAACTTTTCCTGCTAAATACATATGTAATGATGATCAGAGATAAAGCTCCTCACCACAGTGGAGACATCTACCGGGAACACTGTAGCCACCACAGTGCCATGGCAAAAGATAGTTCCTTACCCCTAAAATCATGAAAAAGCCCGTGTCTTAATTAGAGTTTCATTACTGTGAAGAGGGTTTCATTGCTGTGAAAAGACACCGTGATCACGGCAACTCTTACAAACAAACAAAAACCAACCAACCAAACCAAACAAAAACYATTTCATTGGGGCTGGGTTACAGTTTCAGAGGTTCAGTCCATTATCATCATGGTGGGAAGCACGGCAGCGTGCAGGCAGACATGGTGCTGGAGGAGCCAAGAGTTTTCTASATCTTGATTGGCAGGCTACAGAAGGAGACTGTGCCACACTGGGCATAGCTTGAACATAGGAGACCTCAAAGCCCGCCCACCTATGGTAACACGCCCACCTATGGCAACACGCCCACCTATGGTAACACGCCCACCTATGGTAACATGCCCACCTATGGTAACACGCCCACCTATGGTAGCACGCCCACCTATGGTAGCACGCCTCTTCCAACAAGGGTACACCTTCTGATGATGCCACTTTCTGTGGACTAAGCATTCACATACATGAGTCTATCAGGGACTATTCAAACTACAACAGGTGAGATCTTTCCCTGATTCTATTCAATATAGTACTTGGATGCTCTAATGAGTAAAATATGACAAGAAAATCATTAAAGAGATCCAATATGGAGAGAGGAAGGGGGAAGAGAAAGACAGACAGACAGACAGACAGACAGACAGACAGACAGACAGACAGGCAGGCAGGCAAAGGTGTATGTATTTGCTCACACCAAGATTTGTATAGAAATATGATGAAATCCATAGTACAAATGAAGGCTTATATTCACTCTATGAGATTCTCAAGGCACAGAATATCGAGAACTATATGCATATGGCATTAAAATGTTAGATTCTTACCACGAAAGATTACCATAAAAGATGCTCAGGTCCCACATATGGCATAAAACAAAATTATGATTGTTCTGTAGGTTTGCTGCAATCTTAATAACAATTCAGTTTGTTTGATCATTATCACATTCATTCTAATTCATGTATGA
>BDUI01018627.1:36484-47406 GCA_002335545.1 Apodemus speciosus
TTTATGTTCCTTCCACCATTATCCCACACCCTTAAAATCCATTCCCACGCATATTCCCCAGACTTCTGCTTGAATGAATTAGCAAACTCATTAAGCTCCTTAGTAGTACAGTGTATTTCCTCATGGAAAAAACTTTCTACCTCCCCTCTAGGGGCCTGTTTTGCCTTGAGTCTGGTTTTAAGTCTAGAAGAAACTATTGGTGGGCCTTGAGAAACACCAGTATTGGCTGATTGTCTGGCATTTTCTTTAGCAAAAGTCACCGCTAGTTTATCAGACTCTGAGGGATTAATTTCTTCGTGTGGAGAAGAAATTAATTTCAAGGGTTAGGGCTGAGGGTACTATTTCCTCAGGTGGGCAAATCCTTGAAAATCTGAAGATTCAAAATTCTCAATTTCAACAGGGTCTTCCCATACATCCCCATCCCAACTTATAGGATCCCATTCTTTGCCAATTAATGCCCTGACTTTAGCTGCTGACACTCTCTGAGGCTGAGACCTGAATTTTYGCTGTAATTCAGCCAACCTTCTAATGAGGGCTTCAGTTTGATTTTCTGCAACTTGAGCTCTATGGCTGTTAGAGAGAAGATTCTCTTCAAGGGCACACTTAAGCATCTTTTAGATTGTTTACTTGCATCTGGAGCTGTTCGATTTTATCACACAACTCCTCCCTGCCCCCCCCCCAGATGCTAAGAGCAACCAGCCAGCTAAGTCATTTTCCGGTTTTCCCCCCAACTTGTAGAAAGTTCTGTTCACCACCAAATCACCTAATTCATCAAGATAATYAAAGACATTCGCTTCTTTAAGTTTGAAATATAGTTTCAGCCATGGGTCTTCAATATTCTCCAAGCTCCCAGGAGGGAGAGAATCTGGAGAGGTTTCAGTAGTTGAAGGTGCTAGTGGATCAACCAACCAACTCCAGATTTTTAAAAGTTTCATCTTTATACTTCTGCTCCTCTAGAACCACTCCTGGTACCAATTTCCGTGTTAGGATTCTCTAGAGTCACAGAATGTATAGGTTGTCTCTATACAGTTATGGAATTTGTCGATGACTTACAGCCTGTAGTCCAACTCCCCAACAATGGTCACCAGCAGCTGTGGATGGAAATCTAAGGATCTAGTAGTTGCTCAGTCCCACAAGGCAAGCAGGGAAGAAAAAGTGACTCTTCTTCCAATGTCCTTATGTAGCTCTCCAGCAGAGGATGTGGCCCAGATTAAAGGCGTGTGCCACTGTGCCTTATAATCAGAGATCTTGTACTTGTGACCTTGAACTCAGAGATCTTCTTGTCTTAGTCTTCTGGAATTCATAGCCACTATGCTTCGAGATCTCCATGCCAAGATCCAGGTCAGAAACTTGTATCTCTGAGCCTTCACATTAGGATCATAGATGAGCCTTCCAATTCTTGATTGTAGTTCATTCCAGATATAGTCAAGTTGACAACCAGGAATAGCCACTACACCTCCTCACAGTCTCCATTTACCCCTTTTGTGCCTCCCCYGCTTGGAATGGCAAGCTCTAATCCAGTGGTCCTATGGGCATGAGTTGTGGTACTGTGGGGCAGCTAGCGGAGAAACTAAGATGTGAGTGGTTTTCGTCCTGAGTCCCCTCCCACTCCCATCTATCCCTTGGTGAAGCCTAGAAGCCAAGGCCACCAGGCTTCCATCAGGAAGGGTGTCATTTCACAGATCCTAGGAGGTGCYGGTGGATCCAAGGCAGGATCTCCAGTGGGCCTTTGCAGCAAGTGCCTAGAGATCTCTGGCTGTGCAATGTAGCCAGATGACTCTGGGACAGAGTGGAAGGAGTGAAGTGAGAAGAGCCAGAGGGAATGGGAGGGGCCGGGAGGCTGTAGGGAGGGTGAGGAAGACCACCCAGATGTGCCTGGATCCTGCTGCAGAAGAGATTGTAGCAGCAGAGATGGGTGAGCTCCCTGGGAAGCAACTTTACACAGGCAATAGTCTCTCAACAGAATGGGATAAAGGGACAAGCACAACCCAGGCAGGCTCCCTCCTTGCTTAGAGACAAGTAAAAGCAGAATTTCCCAGAAGGTGCCTGTACCTGCCCCAGGGGAGACCAGAGATGAGTTTAGACTCCCATTGTCCTTGAGGAAGAGCCTCACAACCTGTTCTGGCATACAAACAGGCCAGGTCAGCCTCCTCTGTGAGGAAGCATCAGGCAAAAATGGCCTCAGAATGTTCCCTGCATGCCCACGGAGGACTCAGTGCCTGGAAAGTGTTTACATCCGATTCAGGGTGGAGAATGAGCAGAACTTAGTAGCCAGGCAAGACCAGAGAGGCCTTAGACTCAGGTAAATGGTGCTGGGCAGTTGYCATGGATTCCGGCTCAGCAGAGTGTATGCCTTGCTTGCATCCACCCTGGGGGAAGGAGATAATCCCAACAGACCTGAAGCAGGGAACCTGCATACCCAGCCAAGCTCAGTTTAGGCCAGCTGACCTCTCACCTATCTGTGGTCCAACAATAACAGTAAGTGTTTCTAGTTCAAAATGCTGCTCACTGGACTGTGCTGTTACACAGCAGCAGCTGACCGATCCAAATGCCTACAATGTGTCAGGCACAGAAGATGCATCATCTCCATGGCTCCTGCCTTCCTGGCACTCAGGGTCAGGACGGAAGACAGACAGTAACCAAATCACCACTGAATAAGCATGGTGCCCAAGATGAGTAGCAGACACCGGGCAGTGATCCGATGGTGCCAAAAAGGTCAATTAGGGAGAGCTCCTGGAAGGAGGAGACACATGTGCTAAGAGTGTAATGATTCTGAGTTCAAGGACAACCTGGTCTACAGAGCCAGTTTTAGGGCAGCCAGGACTACACAAACACGGTCTCAGAAAATAAAACAACAAAACAAACAAACCAAAATAGTGGGTGACATGGGCCAGACACAGATGAGACAGCAAAATGTAACAAAAGTCATGTTGAATTTACCCACCCCTCACCCCAAGGTTTGCTGCTACTCAACAAAGACCATGGTCTCNGCTTGGAATGGCAAGCTCTAATCCAGTGGTCCTATGGGCATGAGTTGTGGTACTGTGGGGCAGCTAGCGGAGAAACTAAGATGTGAGTGGTTTTCGTCCTGAGTCCCCTCCCACTCCCATCTATCCCTTGGTGAAGCCTAGAAGCCAAGGCCACCAGGCTTCCATCAGGAAGGGTGTCATTTCACAGATCCTAGGAGGTGCYGGTGGATCCAAGGCAGGATCTCCAGTGGGCCTTTGCAGCAAGTGCCTAGAGATCTCTGGCTGTGCAATGTAGCCAGATGACTCTGGGACAGAGTGGAAGGAGTGAAGTGAGAAGAGCCAGAGGGAATGGGAGGGGCCGGGAGGCTGTAGGGAGGGTGAGGAAGACCACCCAGATGTGCCTGGATCCTGCTGCAGAAGAGATTGTAGCAGCAGAGATGGGTGAGCTCCCTGGGAAGCAACTTTACACAGGCAATAGTCTCTCAACAGAATGGGATAAAGGGACAAGCACAACCCAGGCAGGCTCCCTCCTTGCTTAGAGACAAGTAAAAGCAGAATTTCCCAGAAGGTGCCTGTACCTGCCCCAGGGGAGACCAGAGATGAGTTTAGACTCCCATTGTCCTTGAGGAAGAGCCTCACAACCTGTTCTGGCATACAAACAGGCCAGGTCAGCCTCCTCTGTGAGGAAGCATCAGGCAAAAATGGCCTCAGAATGTTCCCTGCATGCCCACGGAGGACTCAGTGCCTGGAAAGTGTTTACATCCGATTCAGGGTGGAGAATGAGCAGAACTTAGTAGCCAGGCAAGACCAGAGAGGCCTTAGACTCAGGTAAATGGTGCTGGGCAGTTGYCATGGATTCCGGCTCAGCAGAGTGTATGCCTTGCTTGCATCCACCCTGGGGGAAGGAGATAATCCCAACAGACCTGAAGCAGGGAACCTGCATACCCAGCCAAGCTCAGTTTAGGCCAGCTGACCTCTCACCTATCTGTGGTCCAACAATAACAGTAAGTGTTTCTAGTTCAAAATGCTGCTCACTGGACTGTGCTGTTACACAGCAGCAGCTGACCGATCCAAATGCCTACAATGTGTCAGGCACAGAAGATGCATCATCTCCATGGCTCCTGCCTTCCTGGCACTCAGGGTCAGGACGGAAGACAGACAGTAACCAAATCACCACTGAATAAGCATGGTGCCCAAGATGAGTAGCAGACACCGGGCAGTGATCCGATGGTGCCAAAAAGGTCAATTAGGGAGAGCTCCTGGAAGGAGGAGACACATGTGCTAAGAGTGTAATGATTCTGAGTTCAAGGACAACCTGGTCTACAGAGCCAGTTTTAGGGCAGCCAGGACTACACAAACACGGTCTCAGAAAATAAAACAACAAAACAAACAAACCAAAATAGTGGGTGACATGGGCCAGACACAGATGAGACAGCAAAATGTAACAAAAGTCATGTTGAATTTACCCACCCCTCACCCCAAGGTTTGCTGCTACTCAACAAAGACCATGGTCTCYGTTGRCCATGATGCCCTGCTGAGCCACAGGCCCAGAGCCGTGACRTTCAGACATCAACAAATTGTGGACCGAGCCCTCCAAAACCCAGAACCAAAATAAGCCCCCTCTCCTCCAGGCTCTTCCCTCGGGCATGGGTTGCTGTGGTGAGAAGCTGACTCACTCAAAGAGAGGACGCCAACATTCAGGGGCCATTTAAAGCCTGTCTCTTTAATTAGCTCATCTGGGCTTGACAACGTGCAGATGAGTTTAAAGTGTGTTTGTTGGGATCCTTGGGGTTAAAACTGGCAGAGACCCAAACTAAACTGGCTTTCCCAAGTAGGAAATCTAACAGATGATGTCGGCGGGTCTTTTATCCCTCTGTTCTTCCTCCCACAGCTCCCCTCTCGCTTCCTGAGTTCCTCCCCCATCTTGGGCGCGTTCACACCCTCCCACCAGGCCCCAGGAAGAGAGCGCTGCTCTCTACAAGTGGCATCCTGGGAAGGAATCGGATCCACAGGATCCACCGCAGGCCAGCTCTGGGATCCTGTGCACTGTAACTTCCTAGCGTCACTCCATCTCGGGAGACAGAGTAAGCTGCGAGTATCGGGTGCCAGAGTTCTCATTTGCACCTGTGTTCTCCAGGGCACCTTGACATCTGCCTTCCGGTTCGGCCACTGGAAGGTTGGAGAGGAAGCTGGGAGGAGGGGATATCTATAGACTGTTCTTTTTCTCTTCTTTCTGGCGGGTCCAAAGGAAGGCAAACTGCTCGAGTGCTGGTCCTGGCAGCAGATGAGGGGCCAGCATAAGCTACCTGGAGCAGGAATGTCTCTGGTCATAGTGGACTGTGATTGCATCAGCTATGAGGGCAGAGGAAGGAAGCAGTGAACCTGTACCCCTCTTTCCTGAGTATTCCCTAAGGCTGGGGTGACAACCATGTCCCCAAGTCACCTTCTCTGGTGTCTCAGCTACTTTACTTATTCAACTTCCTGAAGACAACGGGAACTAGCAAACCTCAAAAATGCGATCTGTCAGCTCATAGTACGTTTATGACTTCCTGTGTGACCGCTGCTTGTCACAGCATGTCCTACAGGAGCAATCGTGGGCTGCAACCCCCGCCCCCCAGGAATACAGAGCAGACCCGATGTGTGAACCTTGTGACCAGGGAAGACTAACAGCTGGGGCCGCTGAGACATGGGACTTCAGCATTCCCCACAATATCCCCTGGGGTCTGAGTTGTCACTAATAGAAGAAGGGAGAGTGACTGACAAATGGACCATGGCAGTYGCTGGAGGCCGGGGGTGAATGTGGAGAACAGATTGTGTCTCTGTGTCTGTGAAGGAAAGAGAAGGCAGGCGAGAAAGATGAAAAGTCAGAGGCAGACTGGGAAGGGCTGGGAACCCTAAAATGGCACGTTGGATTCATTCTGGGGCTGGAAGGGAGACTGCCGTCTGTGGGGGTGGGGCTCCAGTTTGAATTCAAGGTCAGCCCAGTGGCCAGAACAGAGACAGAGCTGAGGGGAATGAGTGATCAGCAGAGAAACCATCCAGAATGGAGCCTGGGACTGGAGAGAGAGCCTGGGGTCAAGCGAAGAGCCCAGCTCTGCCTGCCTCTGCCCAGCCATGAGACTTGAACAGCTCCTGGGACTTCCTCAGCCATCAGGCTGGTTCCATTCTGAAAGCCTGGAGCATTCAGGGCCTGCTTCCTGGTGAGTGTGGCAAAAGATCTGCTCTCGTCTTCGCTGTTGAGGACATTCTACCTGAACCATATTCTGCTGGGGGCTGCTGCTTCCAGTTATGRCTCCGGGGAAATGTCCACCCGAGAAGCAGAGGCTCAGGGCAGGCTGGTGTATGTCAGAGTCCCAGCAGCTGCAGGAGGAAAGGTGTGTGTAGAGGTGAACTTTGGCACTGATTAAGTTCCTCTGACTCTCACTGGGAACAGGATGTACAGGCGTGCTGGGTTTGCTCCACCTACCACTAGGAGCCTATGGACCTTTGATAGTCCCCAGTCCAGCAAGGAATGGATGTTTAGAGTGGGTGACATCAGCTCCCTTGACACCCTTTTAGATTGCCCTAGAGAGTAGTTCCTGGGAGCAGAGCCATACTCCTGACCTCACCAATTTATCCATGAGTACTCAGCCCTGGCCTSGTCTTTGCTGGCTTGCAGACTCCTGGCTCATGGGTCCTGTGGTTTCAGTGATGCTGAGTGTGAGTAGAGAGGTGCTCAGGGTTCCAGCTGTAGCACCCACCGCTGGTGAGGAGAGAGTGGATCCCCCACCCCTGAGAGAGCCCCCAACTTCCCAGGTTGTTCAACTTCTCAACTTCAGAGTCAGAAAGGGAATCAGACCATCCATTCCCTCACCTCCTAGCTCAGAGGTCTGGTGAAGTAGATCAATGACTCATGCTGAGGTCTCTAGATCCCCGCCCCCAACACACACTGGGTGCTGGCGCCTCAGCCTCTTCCGCCCCTCCATGTCCTTTCACTCCAAGCTGGTGCGACTCAGCCCAGACTGCATCGCTGCGTGGTTAGCTGTGTATGTCTCCTTCGCGGTGTGGTGTCTGGTTTTTATTTAAATGGCTTGTGAGAGGAGAACAGAATTACGGCCCTCGAGGGAAGAGAGCAACTCTGGAGGCTAGGTGTGTCCACCCCACCCCCATCCTTCCCACCCACTGAAGCAAACAATCAGGGCCAGTTAGATTTCGTATTTCCCATTTTCTACTTCAACAGATATCTCCTATGGAAACTGATTGGCGTTTTCTGCCTTTGACGAGTAATAGCTCAGTCTTATTGCTAAGTGATCCCCATAAATCTAAATTACAGGCCGACACGTAATTAATGAGCAACACAGCCCATTGCTGATTTGTTTACTTCAAGCCTATGTCCCTCTTCAGAGGAGTCTTCTTTTTGTAAAAATCTCATTGTAGTCATTTATTGTGTGTATGTGTGCCTGTGTGTGCATGTGCCAAAGTGCCACAATGCCCGCTTCCATGTGTGCAGAAGGGGGAGTCAGAAGACAATTTGCAGGAGTCAGTTCTCTCCTTCTGCCATGTGGTATCCTGGGGATTGAGCGCGGGTCATTGGGTTTGATGATGGCAGACACCTTAACCCGCTGTGTTTTATTTTCTCATGGTGGGGGGGGGGAGGAATAAGGAATAGATCAGGTGGCCCTGGCCAGCTGCCAGGCCACCAGGAGGCTCCTTCGGAGACCCAAATTGCCCACCTGAGTGCAGATGTCTCTGCTCCCCTGGCCCCCAGAGCATCCTTTTAGGAGATGGATGCCGTCACTGTGGAGGTATCCGTGTGGCTCTGTCGGTGTCCACACTGTGCCCCCAGCCTAGACGTGTGGTCCTCACGTGCCTGCCCCCCTCCTTCTAATGCCATGACTGAAGCCTTCCCATCTCTCCATCCGGGTGCTTCTGTCCGTCCTATCCCTCCTACCTGGTAGGTCCAAGGGACCGCAGTGTCAACCGGGATCAACCCATCAGCCMACTGTATASCTCCCCACTACCCTCGCATCGGGAACAGCAGCAGGATTGTGTGACACTTCCTGGGCRGAAGTCAACAGGTCTCTATTCACGCCAGATGGGGACAAGGACAAGGAAAGCATCCCCGCCTAAGTTTTGTGAGTGACCCCATGAGGTTACTGCGGTTATTTACACAAGTGTGGGCCAGGGTTTTGTTTGTTTGACTGACTGGTTGATTTTTCAGTGGCATGGGTGAGTCAGATAGATGTGGCAGTGTAAAGCCCACCACAGCATGGATGACGACGCATGCAAGCTGTGTCCCCAGAGCGTCCTGCACAAGCTGCAGGTAGCACAGCTGCTTTGAAATTTCCTTCTTCCCAAGCATTTTAAGTTCCACAAGCGTCCAGAGTCTTGTAAACCTCCCTCCGCCCTCCAGGACAGAAAAAAACAGTGACACAACACTCCTCCCCTCCCTCTGGCTCTTGTGTTCCTTCTGTCCCCTCTTCTGTGACATTCCTTTGAGCCCTAGAAGAGGTCCTGTAGATGTCTGGTTATTTTTCTCTGTCTGTGGCTGAGCATTGGACCACTGCGACACAGCGACAGTCACAGGAGTTGGAACCGTTATGAGTCTCTGAAGCACAGTGCTGATCACACACACATGCACACACACACACATGCACACAAACACATGCACACACACACACACATACACACACACACACGAAATTTCCCTCCATGACTGACCAAGGCATAACACAAATATTTAAAAAGCAATTTAAGAACTGTGGCTGAAGCTCAGTGGAGGCCTTTCCTGGTGCACCCGGATCCCTGGGTTCATTTCCCCCAGCACAGCATGAAACTTCACGTGTGTTAGCTCCTGTTTGTAATCCAAGAATTTACCTGCAATCCTAGTACTTGGAACCATTGGTTCAAGGCCATCTTAAGGTACCTAGTGAGTTTGATGTTGTGTGAGACCTGCCACAAAATAAATTGGCAAATTTATGAATGAAATAATAACAAGGAAATTTGACAGGCACAGAACGGTAGCAAGGCCTCCCGACTGAAGCCCACGAGCTACTGAGCCACAGCTCCTTGTTCTAGCTTACAGCACCAGGCCCCAGAAAGAAGAACTTCCCACCTAGTCCTGGCATCCAACAAAGTTGGCAGTRAGGACCTGGTTTGTAGTCCTGGCATCCAACAAAGTTGGCAGTGAAGTCCTGGTTTGCTTCTCTTTTGCTGTAATAAACACTGACCAAAACCAACTTGGGAGAGAAAATGGTTTCTTTTCTGTAGCTGCCTGCAGCGACGTCGAATGGGTTACCTGGAAAGGGAGCTGGGGGTGGATGGGAAGAACAGTRAGAAAGGAGTGAGACCAAGACAACRGTGCTGATCAAGGCTCAAATTTTAATGGCTGACTTTGAATTTAAAGGTGGGGGAAAACACTTGCCCCCAAATGCCAGGGTCTGTTCAGGAAAACAGGTCTGCTGCTCAGTGGGTCACAGGCTCAGTGCAGGAAGCTGCAGATCTGGAAGAACAGACTTCACCTAGGTCTGAAAGCTCCACCCTAGGTAGGTGCGATCACCGAGGTCTGAATTTCCCTGCTCAAGGGCTAGGGGGAGGGCACAATTTCCTTTTACAAATTATAGACCCTCACCAAAGAAAGGAGGAACTGAAGGAGAGACCATGGAGAAGAGCTGTCTGCTAGTTAGCGCCCTCTGAACTTCAGCTGTCCTTGTTACTGTCCATCGCCCAGGGATGGCACCGCCTATGGCGGGGCTGGGTCCTCCTGGTAACTAAGAGAATGCCTCATAGACATGGCAACAGGCCAGCCCAATGGAGGAAATTCCTCAATTGAGGCTCCCGCTTCCTGGGTGTGTCAAGGTGATAACTGAAGTGATCAGTGACAAGTGACAAGCCTTTATGGATTGTGGGAACTCAAGGGCCTCCATGGCCAACAATTCACAGGAAAGTGCCTTCCCTGTTCTCACTCTGCCTTCACTCTGTCTCCTTAACCACTTCTTTATTCTTCTTCTGGATGTTTCCACGTGGCATTTGAAGTTTCACATTGCAGAAAGAAACCTTTATACAGTGGGTGGGTAGGATGTCCAAAAGCTACCACTATCTGCTCCAAGAAAATGCCAACTGGTCTTAGACTGCTAAAGAGACATYGAACAAGAAATATTGACAAGGTCYAACAGAGTGTGGCAAGATTCTCCCCTGCATCGACTGTTTGGTCAAGAGAGTGCTGCTGGGTCCAGCGGCATGGAATACACGGCCCCATGTAACCGTCCGTCATGCCGTCCATCCATCACGCAATCCTATTTCTCAAGCTACCAGCATCCTCATCCTACTCCTTCAGGATGCTGGGCTTCTTCATACCCCAAATGGGCTCTCTGTGGCTGACTGTAGCCCAGCTCAGCTCTGGAGATGCAGAGCCAGAGTCCCACCTGCTGTGACTGCCTGCCACTGCAACCAGCTTGGCAGTACTGACAGGCTCCGGGCCAGCACTGCAGCCATACCTGGCTGTTGAAAGACCCCGGGCTGAGCAAACTATCTTGACTCCCAGTAGATGTTTTTCTGCAGGAGAGAAACGTACACCATATACTCTGGGGAATAGCTGCCTCCCTCTAGAACAAGCGTATTTTTTCCCTGTACTGTTTGATTTTTTACGTCTTCCATAAACTGTTGCTGCGGTTCTAAAGCCTTCCAGAGTCTCACTAGGAAGCATTTGTCTTTCTCTTAATTCTCCCCCTCGGAACTCAGGCTGGCACAAATCTTGACACATTTGCCTTCTAGTCACCCTGACAGGATCCGCTGCCTCCCTCTCCCTCTCCCCTCCCTCTTCCTCTCCCCCCTCTCTCTCATCTCTTCTTAGGTGATTTGATATCTTATAAATCTGATCCATATGCCAGTTTGATCATTCACATCTTTCAAGGCCCCTCCCATCTTATAAAGATTGTCCCTCTGTGATGACCAGAAAAGCCATTAAAGTCCCAC
>BDUI01018630.1:3691-17606 GCA_002335545.1 Apodemus speciosus
TACTTCTCTGATGACTAAGATCTCTACATCACAAGGGAAATTATGTGAACCTGGATCTGCAGAGGCTTCTGATCCTTTGAAAGTGGAAGACATGCTATATGTTCAAAGTGGTWGGCCGCCTGTGTCTCCCCTACTGGAGGAAGAAAAAGGAGATCTTACCAGTACTAATATGAAATAAATCCAAAAGATACTATTGCCTCAGAACTGGACAGTCTCAACAATARAYGCATAGTTTTGAACAGAGAAAATGTTTTCAATAAGTCATGAGATTGGAAATTAGCTTATTACTCATGGCTTTGACATTTTAGCAGGTTCTTTACCCCAGTATCAGGGCATTATGAGTAAGGAGTACTGAAGAACCACATCTGTCTTCTGTGCGCATATGATTGTGATCTATAATTTGATCCTGGATAAGATATAGACCCACAAGATCAGAAAGCACTGTTTCATCCTTTCTCTAAAACATAAAAAGTTTGTGAGCTACAGAGACAGCTCAGTGGTTAATAGTACTGGGTACTCTTGCAGTTTGATTCCCAGCACCTACATCTGGTGGCTCATAACCATTCATGTGTAACTCCAGTTAGAGGGGCTCTAACTCTGCCTGCCCTCGGTGGGCACATGCACTCATATGCAGACACATATACACGCTTACTTTAAGGTTACGATAAACAAAACTTTTACAGATATTTATAATTTTAGGTTCCAAGAGACAAAAAGCAAGAGTTAATGTTTTGACCAAATGATGTTTCAATACATAAAAGTGCAGGAACTAGAACAAACCTACAGTTAAGAAATGCCCCTGGGTTGGAGAAATGGGTGAATAGTTAGAGAACCTGTGTGGASCAGAGTTTGGATCCACAGAACCRACTTCACCTTGCCAGGTGGAAGGGGCAGAGACAGGGGAATCCCCCAAGAAAGCCGTCTAATGACATTAGTCACATCTGTCCTCTGTAGGCTTCCCAGAGRGACCTTCGTTCATGACCGAGGTAAAAAGCAACAGAGGATGAATCCTGATGTCTACCTGCATGCATGCACATATGTACACACATATTACATGTCCCTACATGCATTTGAACATGTCATCATGTGCATAAAACACACAGAGAGAAAGGAAAAAGAACTGTCCAAGAGAGAGGTCTATATGTTTTAAAAGTTTTGTGTYAGCCAGAGTTGGCAGCATGCACTTGTAATGCCAGCATTTGAGAGGCTGAGGCAGGATTGTCGTGTATGAAAAGGCAGCTAGGGCTACAGTGTTGAGATCTTGTTACAGAAAATAAAATCAAACCCAGACATATGTTGATAAACACTTAAACTTGAATCTATACTTTTAACATCTTTGGGAATCTGTCTCTGTCCCAGACCCAGTAATTCCTTTCTAGTTGTCCCTGAAGTTAAACATCTCTAGAGGGCACAGGCCAGGAGAGGTTTTCTCTAAGTTTGTCCCCGTRTGCACAAGAACACCTTCCAGCCCCATGGGGAACTCCACGGCTTGATAACAAGCAAACAGAACTTTCCACAGCTTTACTCCTACAGACCCAGGGGCTTGAACCCATCTCTGTGGCTTTTCTGGCATTTTTAAAGTGGAGAGAGACAGCTCAACCTCATATTCTGCCCACCTCAAACTTTACCAAAGTTGCCCTGACCAAAAAAGTGTGACACTTGCTCCATTTCTCTCTGGCCAAAGTGCTTTGAAGAAGCCAAAGAGACTGATTTCTGATCTCTCCATTCCCCAAACTCACTTGTTTAAGTCTGACTTTGAATCAGTCCCAAATGATACACACACACAAGCGCAAGCGCACGCGCGCGCGCGCGCACACACACACACACACACACACACACACACACACACACACACACACACACATATATATAGATAGATGTAGCTCAATAGTAGTTCCCTAGCATGTACAAGGCCTTTGGTTTTATCTCTAGCAATAGCAATATTTTGTTTTAAAGCCAAGTAAACTTTTTTTTAAATATCGGAAACTACCATATCACAGATAAACTGTCCTTGCTCACGATGCCTGGTCTAAAGCTGCTTCAAGGATCACACCGGCTACAAACACACTCTGGGAATTACACAGTGGCCCATCAGGGTGGCCACAATTAAACTCAGCCTTTCCGTTCACACTGCAGCCTGCCCTGCATTTCTTCAAGAAGTTTGGTGTTTTGTTTTGTTTTGTTTTGTTTTGTTTTGTTTTTCAGACATTTCAAACTATCTCTTTATAAAAGAAAGACAAGGTGGCTCAGTCTGAGGTCCTTTGATACCAGCACTGAGAGGAGAAAGAAGAAGGATGTATATGTGGTTCACCAGACCGGGTGTTCACATATATAAGATCTCAGGCTTGAGACTTAGGAGATTTCCYGGGGAACCCAAAAGATTTTTACACACTCACATTAACAAATGGACTGTTATCATTACTTGGAAAAGGAAGAAATGAGTTTATATTAACCAGCAACCATCTGCCCACATCATGAGGTATTGATTGAATGGCTTCTGAATAAAGTGTGGTCTCTGCACATAGATACAGCCGCCTTTGACTTAAAATCATTTTAGAACAGAAAGGCTGAATATTTAGCACATTCTGAAAATAGTAAAGAGTCTTAGACTCGAACCAGAGTAGGCAAAAAAATAGCCAGAAAGGGGGGAAAGGGAGAAGAACTTAGAATGGATACATATTAAGTATATAATATGTATAAATATAAATATATATTTAATTAAATGGAACCTTGGAAGTAAATTATAGTTAGCCACTTGGAGCCAAGTGATTTTTTTTTTCTAAGCTAAAACTTAAGTTTGTAAAATGCATGAAAGCGCTTGGCAGCTAAATTATTTGCATACAAAGTTAGCATTTAATGCATCCTATGGTTGTATTTGCAGAGATAAAAGCTGTATAAAGTCACCGTGGCAGGTTGAAAAGCCTAACACTCTCATGCTCTGTCAAATACACTTTTGAAGTAACGTCCTAGGAATTTCATTTGAGGGTGTGTCTCTGTAACCTTTGATAACTTTGGGAGCTATCASGAGCTGCCCTGTTCACAGAAGATAATCACTCACACGCAAATACCACCCACAACAGTAGCTGAGGTTAAGACCTGAAACAATAGAAAATCATGACTGATACCTACACAAACAATGGCCGTTTTGTGTATGTGTGACATGGTTCATTAAGTTACCACAGAAATTCCACATGCAAACTTAGATGATCCAMAAAAGACAAAACGCAGACAGGCTCAGGCTTAACCGATTTCAGAACAGAACATACCCAGGTCCGGCCTTCCCTAAAATTCCCACACAGGCTTGCACGGGACCAATAAATAAGTAAGCAGAAGCGTGACAGATGAGGAGGCCCTTTCTCACGATTTTAAAGACTAGAAAGAAACAACACACAACAGGGATTGTGACAGAAGGAACCGCCTTGGGCAGGAAGGCTGAGGCGGGCCTCCTCAGCATCCCCTCCATCAGAATCCTCCAGTCTCACTCCATTTTCTAATTCTGTGGACTGCACTGCTGAGCTGTTTATTAAAACAGCGTACAATGAAAACATTCCATTCCTCTATTCTATGAACCCCTGTAATTTTCTCCCTCCTCCTGGACAGAGGCCACTAGGACAGGAAAGCCTCCGGGGGAGAAAAAAAAATTAAAAGGAAAAGCAGTGAAAGCAATGAAGACAATAGACAAACCCCCGGCTTTGACAATGCAGTCCCTCAGCCCCTTTTCCAGGCCTGCTGTGACACAGGCATTCAAGAGCAAGGGTGGCTGCCATCGGATGCATGGACAATGAACTGGGAAACACAAGGGAGAGAGGGGAAGGAAACCAGATGAATTTTSAGCTAAGATGCAGGGCTCTCACCTTGTCCAGGTTATTACCATTATTATTATTATTTTGCGACTGGTCTGGATGGAGGCGTCCCGCAGAGAAGGAAAAAAAAAAAGAGTGTCTTGAATTGTTGGATGGTTCTGAAGCTTTCTGCATTTGCGGATTCATTTTAGAACTATTTGCAGGGTGATTCTCTCTCTCTCTCTCTCTCTCTCTCTCTCTCTCTCTCTCTCCTGTTTTATGCCCCATAACCTCCACCACACTTCTGCTGGTACAAAGCCCACCTGCCCGTGTAAGTGAGCCTGTGTGTTCCTTAGTATCTGCATCAACACACACATCTGCATGCGTTTCTGACCTGAGGAGCCTATCCTATCACAGTGACTACAAATATCAATTAGTCAGCACTAGCTGAGACTTTCAAYGCCTCTGAAGGAACAAAGCTGGAAAGACATGCATAAGTTCCAGCAGCTGGATCACACAGCTCACGGGATGTCCACAGCAGTGCCTCTCTTGTTTTGCCTCCTATTTACCCCTCAAATCGATGTCCTACTCTGGTTATTAACAGACCCAGCCAAGCAATTAGCTGTGGCACATCCACAAACACATGGGCTTCTTGGGCATCTTTGGAAATAAGATATGTTAGACTGAACTAAAAGCAAATGCCTCTCTTTACAGCGTATTTGATCCTTTCTCCGTTTTAACCAGCTGTTGCGGGGGGGGGGGGTAGGGGGGAGCTAAAGTAACTGTGTGGCCAACGTTCTTTGTCTCAGTGGCTCCTGTGAACGAGGAAAAGGAAATTTAGCAGAGAAGAAAAGCCAAAGAAAATGTCTCAGCTGCAGAAAAGCATCCTGGGAGGCTCATTCTTCTCCACAGAGGAAAGCACTTTAAGATTTACAGGCAGTCTGGATTTTGGCTAACATCGGGTGTGTTTGTTTCAGGGGGAGGGTGTGCATGCCGCGGTGTTTGGTCGCTCCTGGAGAATAACAGCTTATGTTGGACATGTCTGTATTGGTTAGTACTGGGTGGATTCTGAGCTTACTCGCTGTCTGAAAGAAAATAAATAATTTTTTTTATTTCATTTTACAGAAACCTCCACATAACCTTTGGAAAAACAATGCACTGCCATCAGTGGTCAAGGACACAGAAATACTGCTAATCTGAAAACGAGAGAGAGAGAGAGAGAGAGAGAGAGAGAGAGAGAGAGAGAGAGAGAACTAGGGAACAACGGCTCTCCCTCTCTTTTCAGTGCTCTGGAGCCTTTCCCGTGTGGGCTTTGTGCCTCTCCTTTCTCCAACATGGGAAATGGGATTTCTTTCATTAGTGCCTCTTGTTAGAATTGAAATCATTTCAAATGAGACACAAAATATCTTGGTGCTCTCTGACTCCATAAAGGCGACAGCCGTCTCACTGGAGACCGTTTCTCAGCCAGGCTGGAGCAGGAGCACAGGAAGTCCTCTGTGGTCTCTCTGATCTCTTTTCTTGAGATTATCACTCTGAAGGGCCATTTCTGTTTTCTCTCTTCTCGGGCACAATAGCTCAATAATCATTTCAGCGTGTGAGATAGCCACAGAAGCTAAGACATTTGGAGCTGACATTCAAAAGAGAGACCCCAAACCAACAAATCATTAAAAAAAAAAAAAAAACTGTTTACAGAGACAGGGAATGCGAGTCTAGCAAGCTTTCCTAATAAGAGGAAGTGTTACAAATCCTGAGAGAGATTCAGATCAGAATAGATCAAGGGTAGAGAGGGGCTAAGGAACCCCTTCAAACCCTGGGCACTCAGAAAAAAAACTAACAAGGTTGAGGAGAAGAAAGGAAATGTGCAAAATAGCCAGCGAGGTGACCCACCGTCCTGCGTGCGCCTTGACTCTTGCCGAGGGGAGTAACAGCCACAGCAGTGACATCGGAGTTCTAGCGGGTCAGGTGCCACCTCTGCCCAGCGCTCTCGCCCTACCCGGCAGGATAGAAAACCATGCTCGAGACAGAGAAGGAGCAAACAGGCGCCACCGCCAAGTCACGGACCCCCATCAGCACCGGCTGCTCTCTGAAAGCCTTGGATCAAGGGTCCCATTCAAAGGCAACGAGGAAGCAGACAGTGGCAAATCAGACCCTGGCGGGCCTTCTGGAATAATTTAACTCCTCGCTCCAGCATTTAGACGGGGATAGCAAGAAACAAGCAAGAGAGCTCCTTCACACCGAGGCGCGAGCATATGCCTGCATCTCGGTGGATGTATTTTTAGACACGCTGTCATGGGCAAGGCAGCCTGTGACAGCTTTTGCTTCCCAATGTGGGTGCCGCCTTCTCCGCAGCCTGAAAGCAGCTGAGACAGCCCAGGGTTGCCATACACATCTCTCAACAAGTCAAAGGTCAGGCAGGAGGCGAGCACTCCCACCCCCAACCGTAAGCCATTGTCCCTGTGCTCAGAAAGCAGTGGAAACATTTTCAAGATGTGTTCTAGAATGAGGGTCGTGCTCTGTGGCCGTGTGTGCACTTCCTGTCTTTGCAGGCTGAACGCACTAGCAAGATTCAGACACACCTTGGGGAAAAAAATTCTAGCATAGGCCTGCCTGGAAGAGTAAAGACATTAGGCTGGACATGTGTTATTAATAGCACGTACTAAACTTTTCAATGCATCCAAACTGTATTATTCTAGAAAAATAAGAGATGAGTGACCCTTTGTGGTAGATTTAAATGTGCTGTGGAAATCTGGGTATCTAGCCTGAAATTTTTACATAATAAACTCGCATCTCATTAAAATGTAATAAACCACTACAAAAACATCTGGCCATTACTTTGTGAACAAAGTCGGGTGTGTTCTAATCTAATCTGGAGATTTTGCCCCTAATGACACACTTTAGAAGACCCCCCTTAAATTTTTCATATTAATGTACTTATGAAATATGCATGCAGACATACATGATGTATGTAAAATTCTCAAGTTAATTTGAATTTATGGGAGAAATCTATGAGAAGAGTAGGCTAAGCCATCAAAATAGCAAGATAACCATAAACAAAACTCTAACTACATACCAGTCTCTCTCGGGTTTCATATATTCAGAGAATGGGGAGTGGAAACGAACCAAAACAACCTTGCTACATGCAACACTGCAAATAAAACTGCTTAAGATGTGAACAAAATGTCTGCCTTCCACATTTGGGAGTTCGGTTTTGAGTTTGTCTCTCTTTTCCTCTCTGCCACATGTAGGTAACCTATGAAAGAGAGTTGTCCAAAATGGGTTAACTCCCAACTCCTTCCAAGGCCACAGACACACACTCTGAGTTCTCATCTTCCTTTAAGGGCAGAGGCAGTGGACGAATTGGCATTGTAAATCTCATGAGGCCTGAATAAAGCTCTCACAAGGACTGACAAAGAAAGAATAATTCACGTCAACCCAAAAGGCTCCTTTCAGTCAGATCTGGACCCAAAGGCAGGGAGAATCCAGGGTTCAACTCCCCATCACACTTCCCGAGTCTTTCAATTAATGGCACTGCAATCAGATCGATAGAATGTAATAAGAAAAGAGCTCTGCATTTTCTCCAGCTATTAATTCGCTGAGTAACTCCAGCAGTAAAACGTGACTGGAAAGGAAAAACACTTAGGAAGATGGATTCTCTATGCACACCAGGCAACGACTCCCCAGCCCCAAAAATGAGCCCTGCAGCTTCACCCTTCCAGCCAGTGTTCCCAGCCAGGATTCATCGAGGAGACTGTGCTATCAAGGCTGATGCCAGCCTTCTGTCACAAGACACTGCAATACGCTAACACCATGGATCTGAACAAATGGGTCTTTGCTCAGGATTTTGGTGCAAACAATCCTGATGTGCTGGTTGCAGCATGAGCGGACGGGGAGGGGCAGCCATTGTTCTCTGCCTAGGAAGGCAGCCCTGAGCCACCAGAGCCCTGATCTTAGTTTTCAGTGACAGTCTGCCTAGAGGAAAGGCCAGAGCAGGGACAGGCTGGTGAGGGTGTTCTCAGAGCTCTACCGCAAGCCAGATTATCACAGTGAAGGGCAACACTGTGCCGGACTGAACCATTTTGTTACCAGAGACGTGCCCAAGAGCAAAGCTGGTGTTCTCTGTGGCAGGACACAGGAGGGCTGGTCTTAAGTGCTGCTTGTCCTGCCATTCTAGAGCTCAAAAAATATTCAAAATATTCAAAAATTCATGAAAAGTACAAGAATGGGCACTCTAAAAGTTGATCCAGCACCAGATAGTCAGCCCTAAAGGCATAGATAGAAAAGCAACACCAAATGGACTCAGTTGATTGATTGTATTTGTGTGTTTATGTGCATGAATGCTCACACTGGTAATGATAACAATTAAGAGAAAGAAGGTATGGATTTGAGAGATACTAAAGACAATATGACAGGAGTTGAGGAGAGATGAGGGAAGGAGAAATGATATACTTATATTTATTAAAATTGATATACCTTTTTATAAGGGGAGGGGAGTGTAGTCTAACTTTTAGTATTAGATGAGGTGACATGCATAGCAAAGTCTATAAACTGCTCACCCCTATAACCCATCTTATTATCTTTGACACAAACGGGTACACTTTTTAAAACTGAGCATGATATTCGGTGGAAAACATTTGCATAAAGGGGTGGATGCTGTGACCCAGGTCTAGTAGCATATTTCAAAGCAGGAAAGCAACAGCAGCCATTTCTACTGGGAAGGATGTAACTGCTAAATCACTTTCCCAGTGGTCCCAATCTTAGTACTACTGAAGTCTTCCGAAGGTAGAAAATGCTAGAAACTTAAAGCACTAAGATGAGATTGCAAGAAATGTAACGAAGTGTCTTAAACTATTACCTACCTTCCCCAGGGGAATGGAGCTACGCAGTATGTTTTTCATCTCTCAGTAAACAGTTAACGTAAGTTACTTGTGTGGCTTATGTAGGGAGAACATGTTTTGCAGTCTAAAATCTTAGAGCCTAAAGAAGACAAATTCTAAATCGGGAGATGATTATAACGATGAATTGTTAAGTGGGGAAATGGGACGAGTTTCCTGACAATGTTTTACAGTAAGCCAGGTTAGACATCTGCAGTATGGAAAGTCTTCTTGCTTCTCTTTTGCATATGTATTCATGTGGGGGGGGTGCATTCCCATGTGTGGATGCACGTATGCATGTCAGTGCATGTTCACATGAGTCGGGGTGGAGGAACAAGGCCGACACTGGGTATCTTCCTAGATTGCTCTCCATCTTCTATAGGGAGGTGGGGTCTCCCACGGACCCTTGACTTCGCTGATTTGGCTAGGCAAGCTGTTCAGCTACTCAGGCTGGTATCTACCTTCTGCATCCTGGGATTACAGGCAGATTTCCAAGTCCACTTAGCTTTCACATAGGTGTTGGGCATCCAAACACCAGTCACACATACAGGACCAGCAATTTGCCCATTGAGCCATCTCTGCAAGGCCAGAAGCAGTTTAAAAAAAAAAAAAACATTCTTTTCGTTACTTAGTCATAATAATCCTTAACTAATAAGAGACATGGCTGTGAGAGCTTCAAAGAATTGCTACAGAATGTCAAGCTCTATTAAGACATCAAGCTCAGGGGCTAGAGAGATGGCTCAGCAGTTAAGAGTACATACTGCTCTTCTAGGGGACCCCAGGTCAATTCCCAGCTCCCACATTAGGTAGCTCCTGACAGCCTATAACTCCAGCTCCAGTAGGAGGATCAGAGGCCTCTCATCTGATAGAGCACAACTCTGCCACTCATTTACAGAGGGAGCACAACTCTACYACAGAGACTTCATTCATTCACAGAGGGAGCACAGCCCGGCCATAGAGTAAGTCCCTACCCCAGGAAAGCTTCAAGTCCTGATTTCAACACAGGAAGCAGCAGTTGTGCTGGGAAAACTAGCATTGAAATCATAATTCCTTTTGTCCATTAAAGATAGATTTTAAGACAGTAGGGTGATGATACAAGATTTCTAGAGAACACATCTCAATCCTATTTCTATCTAGCTTCATGATAAACATTCTTCTAATCTCTGTCTATGGATAGCCAGGTAGAGTGACTCACACTTATAATTCTAGCACTCCGAGACAGTTGAGAGGATCACAGCGTGGCCAAGACCAGCCTGACTACATAGCAAGTTCCAGAATACTCTAGACTATATAACAAGACTTGTCTCAAGAAAACAGTGAAGCACTTGGGCATGGCTTACAGACCTGTAGCCTATGAAGTCCTCCAGGACTCCCGCCAGGATGCTGGAGACACATATAGTGTGCCTTTCAACACCAACAGTTSGCACTAGCCCAGACCCCACAAGGAAGGAAGGTACTGCCCTTCTCCTCTCTGGGCCAATATTTTGGGGAAACTTAAGAAGAAAACTCAGTAATAATTCAAGTAATACAGGTACTCACACTTTAGTAATGCCAATTACTTTTATGAATATAATAACACAGATTTACTGTCAAAAAAAGTTAGGGGAAACGTTACAAAAGCCACATAGATGACAATCCAGATCATCTTTAATAGCCGTAGATAGCCACATGAGAGTTGATGCATCTCCTCCTCATCCTCTACGTATACAGACATTTACCCATGTGCTGGCTAGTTGTTTTGTCAATTTGACACAAGCTAGAGTCATCTGAAAGCAGATAACCACAATTGAGAAAAGGCCCCCATAAGGTCCAGATATAAGGCATTTTCTTAATTAGTGATTGATGGGGGCGGGCTCATTGTGGGTGGTCCCATCTCTGCGATGGTGGTCCTGGGCTCTATAAGAAAGCAGGCTGAGCAAGCCGTGTGAGCAAGCCAGTAAATATCACCCCTCCCTGACCTCTGCATCCACAGAGGATCATCCAGGATCCTGCGCTGTTTGAGTTCCTGTCCTTACTTCCTTCAGTGATGAACAGTGACGTGAAATTGTAAGCTCAATGAACCCTTTGCTACCCAACTTGTTTTGTGGTCATGGTGTTTCCTCCAAGCAATAGAAACCCTGACTAAGACAATCCACATAGCTATATGAAGTTTTACAATGCATGAATCACAACAGCTACAGTTTTTCCTCCTACACKGTCACCTGATACCTAAGCAAAGTTCCAATACACATTAAAAGCTACAGAGCATTCTGCTTGATAAATATAACTTATTCAGTTGTTCTACAATACTGGACCTTTAAGCTGCTTCTAAATTTTAGATTATATTTAAGATAATATATTTTACTTAAGCGCCTGACATCTTTCATAGAGATCAGAAATTAGTTTATAAATCAAAATACTTGTTGTATGTCTGTGTGTGTGCGTGTCTCTCTGTGTGTGCAAGTCTCTGTGTGTGTTTGCCTGTGTGTGTGAGAGTATGTGTGCATGTGTCTGTGTTTGTCTGTGTGTCTGTGTGTGTGCATGTGTCTGTGTGTCTGTGTGTGTGCATGTGTCTGTGTGTGTATGTTTGTGTGTATTTACTAAATAGAGTATTCTAGGAAATTTAGTCTCTCTATATAGCTATTGGATGGGAGTTCTGTTTCTCTACAGTGTCACTGGTCTTGAGCTATGTTTATTTTAATTTCTGCGACTTATTAGCACTGGTGAGTGGTGAGAGAAATGCCTGACTGGCATTTCAAGCATCCAAGGAGCCTTTCTTCTGACTTTACAACTTCTTCATTCCTTTTTTCCCATTTTCTATATTGCATAACTATTGTTTTTCTTATTGATATATAAAGACACACGATTTTTATCTATAGTCTCTGACAATCATTACAAATCCATTTTTCTTCTTAAAAGTTGTGAGTGTGTGGTATGTGTACACGTGGAAATGTGGGACTGTATATGTGTGGGTTCATGTAGAAGTGTGTGGAGGACAGAGGTTGATGAGGTGTCTTTCTTGATGGATTTCCACCTTATTTCTTGAGACAGTCTCTCAGTGCACCCAGAGCCCACAAACTAGCTGGCCAGTGAGCTCCCAGGATCTGTCTTAATCCATCCATGACCCTGGTGTTACAGATGTGACCATGAAACACAGTTTCTCTATATAGGTGCCGGGGATCTTCTAGTGTCAACAGTTGTCACATGGGCATCTGAGCCCTCTCCCTAAGCCCACAAATGTATTTCCCCAATCACATTAATTACTGCAAATACAACAGTGTCATGTAAATCCCAAAACCTATATAAGTCCCACATATTACAATCAGATTCCATATTTAATTCCTCTGTAGGGAAAAAAACTTGAAGACATTTTCTGTTTTCCAGTATCACTAAGACTGAAAGTTTCTGTGATCAAAGTCAGAGGCAAGCATTTCCCTTCTCAAAGGTTTGCAGAGTGGTTTTAAGGATTTCAGGTATGACCAGACTGAGGAAGAAATTTGCCAGGTCTGTACAGGATCATCCAGGCTGGAAAAGGATCTGAAATTGAATTCAGAGGGATTGAACTTAAGACCAAACAAAGCTCCTCAAGGAATCCAGGAAGGTCGGGAATCACAGGAACTAAGCAAAGACCTTGTAGGGCCTTAATCCTGACAAGAGCACTTAGAAATTTGAGTTTGAAAAGATCAGGCTCCACTCGAGCTAATCTCTTACAGAATGGACAATAGGGGCAGAAGCACCCCACAAGAAGGAAGGCTGACAATATGGAGAGAGAGGGGTGTAACTTGGGTCCCATCTCCTGCCTGGCATGTGAACGGGGTCAACAGACTAAGCCAAGACTGAGGAACAGGAACGCACTTGGTGATCTCGTCTGCCGAAGCAGTTTCGAGTTCTATTTCCCTAACACGTGGAGCTCTGGCTGTCGTGGGAATGGGTTGTCTTGGACAGTTGGAAATAACCTCATTCTTCACTGGAATGAAAGTGGAATCTAGCCTGAAGTTAGGCAGAGAAGAATGCACTCTCTCCCTTTGCAGTGTCAGGAACTAGTTCAAACAGAAAGAATGAAAGCTGAAACCACCAGTTCACTGTAAGCACGCAAGCAGAGAAGGTAGGCTGCAGCAATGCCACCACCCTGCACTGTCCCACTGGGTTGATGGGGGCATAGAAGGGATGATAGAGAGTGGCTGATAGCAATTGGAGCAAGCTTGTGGATGCTTGAGTCTAGCAATGTCTCTGCTCTCTTCAGTTCATTTCCTGGATGCTATCTTCTATAATGTGGGCATAGTAACTGCATTCACCTCATAGGGTTGCTGCACTTACTTAGATGTTTATGGACTATGTAGAGAGCTTGGGATATTAGTAAGACTCAAACAAGATCTCCATAGACTAGAAGGCAGGACAGCCTACACCTGAGGCTCAGATCTCAGGTCTACCACTCATTAATCCTATTACTTTATTTTCTATTAAATGTTGATATAAAAAGTGATGACCATCGTACAAAACTGCTGTGAACAGCAAATGTAATAACTCCAGAGCTGGGAGCAGGACCCATCTTTGTAGAGGCTGGTTGTGTTATTGTTCTTGTTTTAGTGCCTAAAATATCAAACTAAAATCTGTAGCTCAAAAGTCAGGAAGAGAAGCTGGGAGACGACTCAGTCTGTAAAGTGCTTGCTGTTCAAGCACGAAGACCTGAGTTTGGATCCCTAGCACCTACATAAGCATATTTTTAAGGCACAGAACGCACGTCTGCAATCCCAGCACTGGAAAGGTGGATAYAGGCAGATCCCTGGAGCTCTTGCTGGACAGCCAGGCTATTTGGGATCAGCGAGTTTCAGGTTCAGTAAGAGACTGAGAAAGGAATCTGGTATTGACCTCCAGCCTCCACATATGTGGGTATACATATGCACACATACCCACATTCACACATGCATAGGTACATGCACACAAGCACACAAGCACACATACACACACACACACAATTGTTCACACATCCATACACATCAGTGAGAAACTGAAAACATGAAACAAGGAAGAATTCTCTCCTGGGCTTTGGGTTGTAACTGAAATTGCCTTTCTGAACTGATCTCCTGTCCCTAATAGAAACCCACAGTGCAACAGCAGTGGCTCCCCTGGCAATGCTGGAGGCATCTCCTGTGGAATCACAGATAGGTCGTGCCTCTGACACAACCAGGTTGACAGTTCCAAGGTGTTCTGGGATCCCTCAAAGAGCACAGATGCCTTTCCTCAGGAAGGTGACAGTGGGCGCTCTCTCTTCTCTCCCCCCCC
>BDUI01018635.1:25655-37241 GCA_002335545.1 Apodemus speciosus
CCTTGTCTCACACTGCTCTGCCTGTAGCATCGCTCATCATTCGAAGGGCAGCAGAAGTGCCAGGCAATCACAGACAACTCTTGTGAGCGGAAACCCACCTATTGATTGCTCTCCTTCCTCATTTAAAGGACCCTGCTTTGGGATTTCTAGTATTTAACAACAGTTTCCTCTTGCAGAGGACCCCGGTTTGATTCYCAKCTCCCACAATGGCRCCACAACCACCTATTAACACCAGTTCATGGTGACTCAATGAACTCTTCTACTCTCCTCTGGCAGTACACACACATGATAAATAAACACACACTCAGGCACACAGACACACAATAATGAATAAATCTATAAAAAAAAATACCCTAGTTATATAGTAAACAGCTAAAAATCTCTGCATTCAGAAAATTAGAACGGCACATTTCCACTTAGGAAATTTGTAATGGGTTCCATGTGACTGCAATCAGTTACAAAACAGCTTTAAGAAAATCCTATTTTTGTACTTTTCTTAGAAACCTTCTAGAATCTTCCAGAGAGGTTCCATTGATGGGCGAGGAAGTATATTTGCAATGTAGCTGGGGGTGGGGTTGGCAGGCAACATCTGTCACCCAAGAAATAAGAGTTAGAATGGAAGGGTACCCCCCCACACACACATACCCACAATAGAAATAAGGGTTAGAATGGAAAGTATCCTCACATACAGGGTTAGAATGGAAAGGATCCTCACATACATATATATTCTGTGCTCACTGATGGATCATTTTTAGTGACTGAACCCCAGGAAGCTGCAGACTGGACACCAGGAAGCAGGACAGTCCGTAGCTCTGCTCCAGTCTCAGGGCCTCTGCATGGCTGTTGCAGGTGCAGAGCCTGGGGCTCTAGCTGAGGGGCGCTTCCTCCTAATAATGCAGGCTCACATTTGCCGGGAAGGGTGAGACTGCTTTTAATATGTTTTAATATTCCAGTTATCGTGCAGAACCTCATCAAGGAGGAAGTTTAAGCAGCGTGCACATGAGGCAGGCTGCTGAGGGGTGTTGTGATACCTAGTACCCCATGTCAACACAACATGCCTCACGTTGTGTTTCTGATTATATTTAATAATGTGAAATTAGCCTTTCTTGGTGTAACATATTGTGCCTGTAACGCTATTTGTTTGAACTAAAAACACCCCTTCCTAGTTTTCAGTTGTAATAAAAGGACTCATATGGTGACCAACATTTTTGCTCATTTTCATCCATTTGCAAAACAGTAGGGAAACAGAGTGATTCTTCTCTGAAGCCAGACAGAGAGGGGGCATGCTGCAGCCTAGTTGATTGCTCAAGGCCATGGCAGATTGCTCTAGAGGCTGCCGCTCATTGGCTACTTGATGTTCCCCACCCAGGACACCCCAACCTGGGAAGGGCTCCCGTCTTTTGCCTCCAATCTGTGCCTCAGGAGTAAGCCACAGGGAGAGGGAGCAACAGCAAGGCCTTGGTTCACAAGCTCCTGCCTCCTCAGGGTGTGTGAGGCAGAAGCACCGGCAGGCTTTGAGGGAGGACACCAGTGGCCCATCCTGAGTAGGCAAAAAGCATCTCCACGGAAAGCACACAGTGAATTCTCTGCTCATTCAGGTCCTGTGAGTCCTTTTTCTTCTCTCCTTCTCTGTCCTCATATGTCCCTGAGAAGTAGGCCTGCTTGCTTTGAGCAGCTGAGATGGCAGGACCCAGTAGAAGTAGAGAATGCAGAGTGGATGGCAGCCTTCCTGGAATCTTTCCCTGCTGTGCCTCTCAGGCACATTCCCATGAGCTCTCAGCAAACTTTCCCAGAATTCATAAGGCCCAAGGACCAGCACTGGCTGCTTGGTTGTGTGACACAAAACACATACACACAGAGGCCCATACCAAAAGTGTGTTGTGCGAGTGAACTCCTAAGATGATGTGGGGCTGTCGCACAGAAAGTCACCTTAGGGTACCGAAGAACCCGGAGTTCATATGGGGAGAGAGCTGAGCTCTAGGTTTTGAGAAAACAAGAGAATTCAAAGCCACTCTCTTGATAAAGATGGTGGTGGCCAAGAGAGGAAGGCAAAGTATGCCTGAGGGGTGAGTCAAGGGATAGAAGGGGCTTGTTGATATACAGGAGAGGCACTAGAGAGGTTCTGCTAGGATGCCTGGGAATGCGTGTGGGAAAGCTGTCTATTCCAACATCTTTCTTCTAGGGCAGTTCTCAACCCGTGGATGGCATCCCTTGAGGGTCAAACAACCCTTTCACAGGGGCCACCTAAGACCATAGGAAAATGCAGATACTTACATTACAGTTTATAATAACAAAATTACAGTTATAAAGTAGCAATGAAAATAATTTTATGTTTGGGGGGGGGGAACCACAGCATGAGGGACCATATTAAAGGGTCACAGCATTGGGAAGGTTGAGAAYGTCTGATGGAGAACAATCTAGACATGCTAAGACTACTTACTAGAAACTGGGCTCTAGAAGCCCTGCATGTCAAAGACTGAGAAAAATGCAGCTGAAAAGAACAGATACTGCATCCCAGGAAGTGCAAGAAGGGTCAAGAAAACTGCCAAATATAGACACTAGATACTTTCCAAGATCACTGTCACAACTGTGTGAGCCACCAGCAGTAAGCTTGTGACTCCAGAAGCTGCATGTAACTGCAGGCAAAGAATGTGCCCAAAATGCACACTTTTGAGAAAACTGGAGTGTATTCACTTCATGTGGATGTAAAAGGGACAGAGTATTTGATTCATGAGACAATTTATTGACAATTTTCAAAAAATGAGATCATGGTCTGAAGAGATGGTTCAGAGGATAAAAACTCTCTGCTTTCCAAGGGACCTGAGTTTGGCTCCCAGGACCCACTCGTAAATCCAGATCCAGGGCTCTGATGCCCTCTTCTGGCCTCTGTGGGTATCTTTATGCTATTGATGCACAGATACCTGCATGGACACATACATATGCACTAGTAATTTTCTTGATCTTAAAAATATCAAATCAGATCATTATATATTGCAAAAATAAACTTCAAATGGAATAATGAAGTGGAGGAAAAAATATCACACTGTAAGGATGAGAATCGATAGACATGATTTTTCATGGAAATTTTTTATTTGGAAAAATTAATAGTAAACATAAAATTTCCCGAGAAGGGCTTTTCCAAGCACAAGTCCTAAATTTGGAAACACACTATAGATCTTTTTTTCAATAAAAGTGAAAACATTGCTAGGAAGAAAAATAATAGCAAAAAAAGGAAACAAATTGTGGGATAATTTTGCTGAAAGTTTGACGCTGGTGGTTATTATCTTTGCAATAGCAAGAAGTTTCGCCAACCAATTTTAAGACATTATGTTTCTAAATGGATAAAAAAGACAGAGAACCCTGCTGTCAGTAAATGACTTTTAAAGGAGAATGTGYGCTCTCCAAGGATTTCTGTGTCCAGCAGCCCAGAGCTCTCTCCATGCCCTACTGGTCTTATTCTGCTAGAGGCTCGTGGTTCTTTTTTTAGTTTTGCTCTGGGTTTTGATTTTGTTTGCATGATGTCCTAGCTAGGGTCTCTGTTGCTGTGATACAGCAGTGACAACCAAAAGCAACTTGAGGAGGAAAGGGTTTATCTAATTTCGCAGTTTACAGTCCATCATGAGGAGCAGTCAGGGCAGGAACTCAAGACAGGAACTGATGTGGAAACCATGGGGAAGTATTGCTTACTGGCTTGCTCACCATCATTTAATTTAATTACTCTTCTAGCATCCAGGATCACCAGCCCTGGGGTGGTACTGGGACCTCCCACAACAATTGTCAATCAAGAAAATTTCCCAAGGACTTGCCCAAAAGCTCATCTGATAGAGACAATTCCTCAACTGAGACTCTCTCACCCTAGATGATTCCAATTTGTATGAAGTTGAAAGAAAAAAATCTGATCCATCCAGCACAATTGGAGTTGGTTTGTTTTTGAAGTATGTAGCCCAGGTTATCTCCAGACCCAAAGCCCCTCCAGCCTTAGGCTTTAGAGTATTCCATTCTTACTTTGCTTCATAGTAACACTCCTGGGAAAATGACAGAAGGGGTCATTCTCAAGGAACAAAAGATGGGGATGATAGCATTCTGGAGGGAAATCTGGCAGCATGGCTCAAAATCGTTGCCGGGTGCAGTCTTTGATCCTGCAGTTCCATTTCTAGGAATTTTGAAAAAGGGAAACACACCAAGACAYGAGCAGACAACAATGGGCTCATTGAGTTCAGCAYGGTATGATTTACAGTATCAAAAGCCAAGACATTTGTCTGAATCTGGGTGGAGCGGATAGCTAAGCAGCTGTGAGTGATTCCCCCGCCTACCGCTCAGAGTTACCGTGAAGACTCAGAAGAGGAAATTCGCAGCCCAGTGCACAGCACTCGCTCTGTTCTGTTGTTGGCATTGTGGTGAGGCCSCTGCTTAGACATCCCATGAAATACCGGGGGCCATTAAGAAAAATATTGGAGAAAAGCATGTATTCACCTGGGGAAATTTGAGATATAGTAGATGTGGAAAAAGCCTGCTACAAAACAACAATTGCAGGGAAATCCCATTTTTGAAAGGAAAAGTATGTATGACTTTGTATAATAAGCATTCCGGAAGGAAATACACAAAATGTTAATAGCACTTATCTATGGGTTCTGGGAATATACAGTAATTCTTTCATTCATAATTCTCTGCATTTTCCTATTCACCTACAATGATTACATATTTCTAGGGCAATAAAAAATAAAATATTTTAACTACAAAGACTGTCTAGATACAGGGGAAAACCCTGTCACAGTAAAAGGTAGGCAAGTACGCCTAGAGGCTCAGAGCCCAACTTCAGTACCAAGAAATACCCATTTGTGTAGCAATAGAATGGGATTAGAGATTAGAACATTAAAATGGTGTGGTGSCAGAAACTCCTAGGAAAGGGGAGMGTTGCCCTGCACCTTGCCCCTGACAAGGTCCTGATCCCTTGCCCCCCTCCCTGCTCCTGGGCCACWRTCATGAGGACACCAGGTGTAAATCCAGCTGGAGGTCATGACCCCTGCAAGGCCCTACAAACCTCCAATAAAAATTTCCCAAGACCACTGTGTCTGTGCTTTGCTGTGTTACAGGCAACTTCACAGTAAGAAAGCTGTTCAGAGACCAAAACATGGTCAGGCGATCAGGGGCATTCAACCTCCAGGTATGACAACACAGCAATGCCATCTGCAAAGATCACACCCAAGACTAGTACAGTCCAATTGTAACCTGAGATGCAGGGAAGGAAAGGTGGCCCATAGACCAGGACTGAACCCCATGCTGGCCATGCTCAGGCATGGGTCTCTCRGGCCAGTACTTCCAGCCTGGCTTCCAGGAGGAGCACGGCTCACCCATTATTCCAATAGTCAGGCGCCTGGTTTGTTTATATGTCTGTGCRTGCTATGCATTTATAACGTTACGTATGTGGGTTGCTGCATGGACATCCTTACAGTGTCTTACACTGGGCTCCTATTGTCAGAGATGGGTCCAGGGATGGGGCTGTYAGAGCTCTGTTACTACAAATGACGATGTGTGATTTTCATTACTTTGTTGCAGATGGTCTTTTCATWACACAAGTCAGAAACAAGAAAATAATTGCCGAAGTGACAGATTTACCACTATAGTGAGGCCTGTGACCACCTACCCCTGCCTCCTAACACACATGCGCATACGAACATGTATATATGCATGCACACATACATACACATATTTGTACATGCATGCACATGCACAAACATAAACACACACATATTCACACATGTACACATGCATGCACACACATATACACACATGTACATATCCATACACACATATGTATGCTTGCACAAACACACATGCATGCACACTCACATACAGGTACACACATGTACATATGTATGCACATATATACACACATGTACATACACCACACACTCTTTTTCATCAGTTCCCAACTCAAGCAACACGTTGCTACACAGGCAACACCTGTTCCTCAGCCCCTGATACCCTGATGGCACCTGTAAATATAGAGGTGTTAACCCTTCCAAATTTGTATGCAAGTTTCATCCCAGATCCTGGGATCCTTAATTCTGAAATTCCTGTCTGGGGCTTTCCAGCAGAGCCCACACATAGGCTCTGGAGAGCCTTTCTGGACTCCAGCTTGTGAATTCCCATGATGGAGTGACCACCATTGATCAGCCGTCTAAGAGCATGGTGCCATTCAGTATGTGCCCCCTTTCCAGGCCAACCCCTGTTCCTCAACCTCATGCATGTGTCTGTAATGTGTGTATGCTGGTGTRTATCTGTGTATCTGTGTGCASRAACACAAGAAGAAATGAGACACCGCTATCATAGGTCCTCACTGGCATACTCCRTGCTTCAGGMTAACTGGTTGCTCTACATACTGCTCCTTGTGAAGAGTTGCTGAGATGACTGGATTCTAGTGATCCAGGCTGAACCAATGAGCACAAGGCTCCCATAGCTTTATGTTCTAGCCTCGCTAGGCAGGCACAGGTGTTTGGAGACCCAAATGCACTCAGTGACGTGGACCTCTGATATAAGCAGTGAGTGTTCCATGTATGCATGATGAATATGTGTGTTCTCTAACCTTAAGATAAAATGAAGCARCTTAATTCCAAAGCAGCCTGTCTCATGTCGCGTCTTCTGCATTACCTAAGCCCCCACCTCTATCTTCCACTGCTTAGGTTTCAACCTGGACAGGATCCAGCAGTCCATCAACTTGGTGGAGAAAAATTACCATTGTGTAGCACATCCTTTAATTCTTGGAGTAGGCAGCAAGGCTTGTGGCATAAGCTGCAGAGATGGAAATTGAGAGAGRCTGTGTGAAGCCAGCTACATGCCAACATGGCCATGGCTGGTAGTGTTTCCTGGGAGGCACTCCTTGCCCCAAGGAGCCCTGACTCACTGACATGCTGGAAGAGATCAGGGTACATGTGACCTTGTTGTCTCCATGGCCGACTTGGGATCTCTTGAATATCTAATGAATGCACTTTAATACGTGATTTCATTTCAKGATTAAAAAGAACATTCTGAGGTTGGGGGTTGGTCCAGTACTAGAAAGCTTTCCTGGCAGGCTSAAGGCCCTGGGTCCAATCCTGGGCATTATAAAAATATAAAATAGAATAGAATTCAATAAAATAAAAAGATCATTCTGAGAAGGGGGTCCCCAGGCCAGGCTGAAGTCCAAAGGGTCTGTGGCCAAGACATCAGGGCTTGCCCTGCAGGGATGAGAGCTTGGTGCCCATCAGTCAGTTGCTTCAGGCTGTAAATTGGTCATCATAAACTGTTCTGAGGGAACCCGYCCTCATTCCATGCATCCCAGCTTCCTAAATTTAAGTGGCAAGTTCAACCTTGTTCCAAGACTCAGTGCCAGGAGCTCTGGGTGGAAGAAGGCTGTGGAAAARTGCCAACCACAACACAGCCTTTGGACAGGAGAACATGGAGAAAGAGCGGAAAATAAGCAAGGGGCCTGTTCTGGTGGCAACTTTGGCTGGTGCATGGAAGTGCCAGCTTTCAGATGCTCAGGGTCACACGGAAGCAAAGATCTGGGTCTATTTGTTTGAGAGCCAAGGATATGGAGAGAATGCGCCAGGATCATAATTCCGGCTGGCACCATGGGGTAATGACCCAGAACGGGTTTGTTTTCACAGTCAAAGCCCAAGGCAGACAACTGGGATACGGCTGCATACAGTAGAAGCTGAGCTGGCCCTCTGTATGTAGCTGCAAAGCAAAGGCAACGGCAAACTAAGGAGATGGGTAGCTTCTGCGGGGATTACTTAYGAGTGGCCCGGGCTGTCAGTTGCCATAGAAGGAAGAGATGAGGACATTGTTTCGCTGAAGACCAGAACACACCTGTTTGGCAGACCTTCCAAATACTTCTCAAGCCAGAGTTCATCCTATGGCATTCCCAATGCCCTCTTCTACATAGGAAAGCTTGTGTTCCCTCTGTCCTGAGACAGGGTCAAGCTGTGATATTKTGTGCCTGGCCCCTGCTGGGGGAGTGGTTGTGACACTAGCTGTAAGTTTTAAGAATAGCAGTGAGAGGTTAAGACTCTAGCTCATGGGTAGAAGACATGTTTGATTCAATTCCAAGTATGCATATGCATGCATGTGCACACATGTACATGCATAGATACACACACACACCACCACCACCACCACCACCACCACCATCACCACAACCACCATCACCACCACCACCAATACATCAATAGGTATTTCAACCAAAGAAGCAAATTTGATAGAAAAAAAGAGACTATACCTTGCAATGAATAAACCCACCCCATCTTTTCCCAGCCCAAAAGCCTATTGCATAAGTCTACGGGAGTATAGAGACAGTTCTCTGCTAATGGCATCAAAGCCTGGATGGGAATGATCCTGCCACTACAAGCAACTACAAGAGCTGAATGGGGGACACCTATCTGGTAACGCCGSATTGTACGGTACGAGCCCCCAGGTAGAAACAGAAGCATAGAGTAAGCTCTCCTTCAGTACCACTTTTTGGCCACCTGATTATTTGCCAATTTACAGTGTTGGAGGTGGAGTCAACAGAGAGTGGCAGCCTAGGAAAGTCTCAGTAAGACACTTCAGCAAGAAGACAAATTAGAGTACCRTCCAGCCAGAAAATGAGGGGCCAAAATTCTAGTATAAGAGAAGGAAGACTGGGCCGCAGTGCTCAGTTTCCCTGGGCCTTTGGGGATACTGAGCTTCCCAGACACAGGACAAGGAGGAAAGAAACCAAGAGGAAAGCAGCTGCTAAGAGGCTTAAAAGCTAAGCAGGGATTTTGGCAGACTCTCAGCCCTGGGGAGAGCAAACTGGAAGTTCAGAGCCCACTGAGGTGGAGCCCAGGAAGCATGCAGGCACCCCRCTGAGATCCTGAAAGATCACAACTTTGAGAACAAGGATGAACCAGAATAAGTCATAGCTTCCAAAGCCCAAAGCCAACTCTGTAGTTTCAAGGTTATCTTCCATGATCCATCTCTTCAAGAGATGGTGGGAACAGAATCCACAGTACTACTGGATTTCTACATGAGAGATTTGTCATTCGATGAATAAAATGTCAAGCACGGCATTTGATAGGACCAAATCATCAAAATCAAGGGAAAGCGCTCACAGGAAGGAACAGGCTTGCTGSTGACCCAGGGATTGCTGAGAAAGAACCAGTTCCTTCAGATAAATGCAACAAGTGTGCTTAGTAAATAGATGGAAGGGAATCGCACCAGAGAAGAGGGTCTACGACAGCTCRATATCCAGCTCAGTATCCCATCAATGACAACAGAAAGGGGGGCCCTAAAGTGGGAGGTAGATSACAGGAAGTTGGAAGAAACTGGAAAACAATAGGAGAGACGCTTGGGACAGGGTAAAATGTCAAATACACATCCATAGAGACTAAGATGAAAGTGCCATTGGAAACCACGTCAGTAGAGAACATTCTATCTGACAGAATTCTTTCTTGACCCAGATGAAGAACTCTTTCTTGACTGAGTCCTCTGTCCTGCCTGGTGTCCCCTTTGGGGGCAGTGGGTGAGAAGGCACAAAATCAATGGCTCAAACTCCAGGAGCAGATGAGAATGCAGCAGCACTTCTTAAGGAGCATCCTTTAAACCCTCTACCAGCATYCCATTGGTCCCAAACAARCATGTCCTACATGTGGCAGTTCCCAATTGGCTGGCATTTTCTGCATCAGCAATCTCTAGGCTCTCAGCACAGGCTTTCCGTTTGACCCTCATGCGGAAGTTACTTCCATGGCTGTATGGCCCCACTTGTTGTTTACTGCCTACCATTTATGTGGAAGCAGCCATTGCCTTGTCARTGCGGCCTGCCATTCCTCTGACAAAGAACAAATGCAGAAACTGCTTCAGTTGGAAACCACTGAAAAGGAAGAGAGAGGGGGTGGTTAAAAAGCAGAAGTAGTCACATATTAAACATACACACACATACACATACACACATACGTACACACATGCACATWTACAAATATACATGCATACACAGGTACATACACACATGCACATGAATGTGCATACATGCACTGACACATGTATATGTATATGCACACATATTATAGGTATGTATAAATTTATATGAATATGCACATGTRCACACATATACCCACATATGCAAAAGTAGTTCTAAGCTAGCTTACAATAACACAATAAGAACCAGAGGCCAGAAAAAGTAAATGTGGACATGAGCCTGATGGAGAATTGGTTGCTTAAAGCAATTATAATATCTGAGTGAAATTAAAATGTAAAAGAACAATGTCATACTTAAAGTATTTTAAGGCCATTGAATGGAGAAATGRAAGAGAAACTCTTATGAAGTTCACTCTAAAGAATCAATAATATGCAAGTCAACCAGACTGGGGTGGGCCCAGAAATAATCTCAAATTTAACTACTATATTAAAGTAGAACATACAACTAATACATTAACAAAGTAAAGAAAAATAATAATAAATTACTTGATATCACAACAAGAAATAAATAAAAACCAAAGAATAAAAAGTATATTTTGTATAATTCCTTACATATAGGGTTATATTTAACATAAATGGAACAAATATTCTGCCTAAAATGCTAATGGCCAGTGTTGTCTTTTTATGCTTATTCTTTGATACAGAATCTCATTATGCAACCCAGGCTGGCTTTAATCTAATGACCCTCCTGCCACAGCCTCCTGAGTATTTGAATTACAAATGTGTTCCATCATGCCTGGTTCTAATACTGTCATTTTAAAAAGGTTTATTTCATTTTATGTGCATGTATGTTTTGGCTCCCATTGTATATGTGTGACAGAACACATCTGGTACCCAAGAAGGTCAGAAAAAGTCATCAGATCCACTGCAATTGGAATTATAGATGATTTTAAGCGGTTTTATGGTTGCTGGGAATTAGACCAGGGTACTCTGTAAGAACAGAAAGTGTTTTTAGTTGATGGACCATCTCTCTACAACATTACCCCATGTATTGYCATTTAAATTAACTATTAAAATCTTAACTGCATGATTTTTACCCATATGCTAACTGACGCTTGTCTTAATGAGAACAAAACTGACAGCCAGAAAGATGGTTAACATAAGCCTGATTTCATATTCAGAATCCATGTAAAAGTAGAAGAGAACTGTCTCTACAAAGTTGTTCTCTGATATCCATATCTGTGCTATGCTACACAATGCCCACTCACACATAAACACACTTAGCAATATTTTTGTAAATGTGTAAATATCCAAAGTAGCCAAAGTAGTACTGATTCCAAATTACACTGCAGAGCTACAGTAACATGAACAGCATAGCACTCGCATAAAACACACTTGATAAAAAAATGGAGTAGAATAGAAGACCCAGAATTAACTTATAGCCATGTGACTTTTGACAAAGATCCCAAGAGCATCCAATGGAGAAGACAGCCTCACAACAAATAGTGCTGAGAAAACTGGATATCCACATACAGATGAATGAAACTGGATCCATGTCTCTCATTTTATTTATTTACTCAAGTAAATTAGAAACTGATTAAAGACCTTAGTAGAAAACCAGGAACTCTGAGGTAAAGCACTTCAAGACATGGGCATAAGCAAGGAAGTTCT
>BDUI01018641.1:29652-42718 GCA_002335545.1 Apodemus speciosus
TGTGTGTGTAACAATAATAGTCAGAGATAAAAGGCTATCAGCTTGAGAGAGGGGCATAGGAGGGATTTAAGGGAGGGCACGTGGAAAGAGCAGAGGGAGAATAGAGGGGAGGAAGAGAGTGATATAATTCTATCTCACTTAAAATACATTTTTTGAAAAAGAGTAAAAGCTGCCGCACACCTTCAGGAGTTAATTTGGAAATCTCTGACACAGATAAACACTTGTACCTTCCATCAATGTCCTATTTCTCATTTTGTCCATACTCAAGTGAAACTCATTCACATACGTACCAACTATATAACAGCGTTCTGAAAATGCAATTTGAAGTAACAAAATGTTGAGAATGAACCAAACTTTTGTTGCAAAGTAAACAGATAAACTGTGATTTAACACAAAACACAATTTTTATAGCAACAAAGATGGGTGAGATGTATGTATTTGTTATTCTGGTTACTTCAGAACAAAAAACAGAGCGTGGAAAAGGGAGTGGAAGTAATAACATAAATAAATAAAAACTAAGTGAGATAAATAACCTGGGTCATGCACAGTCTATGTCATAGTCAATCGACTTTTTTCATGCTACAAACACATTTCCAAAGACAAATTACTTCATTATATATGTTTTAATAAAATAAGAAAATTTAACTTCACTTYGGAGGTCAATTTTAAAATTACACACAGAATATATAAATATAAATTACATCTAATGCATATACTATATACCCATAAAATATATATACTGCACACATATGGATTTTGTATATGTACTATACCTAAAACACACAGTATACATCTTTTATAAACACTGCTTGTGTATTGCCTAGGTTTTTATTTATTTCTTGAAGAAAATTGTAGGTACTTAATTAATAGTTTTCCCTAGGCTTTTCATAGCCTTTCAAATGGATTCTCACACAAGCCTGAACCCTTCCTACATGCAGTATTACTCCATGGTTATTTTATATGCTGGCCCTGCCAGAATCTTACCCTGGGATATGGCTGACACAGCTTCCCAGGATGTCATCTGAGCCTCCACATCCCACCTCACACTGGTCCACTCTCATTTCCCAGAGTCAGTACTTCAGGCTCATCATTATCCAAGCCTACTCATTTCTATTCTTTTTATTTTCCCTGCCAGAGTCTTTTTTATTCATTAAGAGCTAGCTCATTATGCTCATTGGAACATTTCCACAACAACAAAATTTGCCTTCTTAAAATACACATATTTGGCCGGGCAGTGGTGGTGCACGCCTTTAATCCCAGCACTTGGGAGGCAGAGGCAGACACATCTCTGAGTTTGAGGCTAGCCTGGTCTACAGAGTGAGTTCCAGGACAGCCAGGACTACACAGAGAAACCCTGTCTCGGAAAAAAACCAAACAAAAAAATACACATATTCGTGTAATAGAAATGAGAGACATGGTAGAATGCCAGAAAGAACACAGGAATCAAAAACAACAGAGTTGATAGACACCATTGTCTAAGTGTTTTATGTGGTTTTCGGTTCCATGCAGTCTTTCCCTCCCTATTTCTTTCCTTGCTGTCTCCACTGATCCCTCATTTTCTTTGAATTTTCAGTGTGTTTCTCTCCTATTTCCAGTGGTTTCTCTGATTGCACATAGAAAGCCATCTGTAGACTGCTTCGAATACTGCATTCCACTTTCTTGTGAGTTCAGTGGGAATAAACATTCTGCTATGGACTGGTGATGGTTTAATTATGTATCCTCAAAGTTTTTTGAGATCAGAGGCTAGATTCTGAGGGTAGCAAATTTGGGGGTGTCATATAACCTTTTATGAGCAGGGCCAAATGAAAGAACTTAGGTCCCGGGACATGTGGTTGTCTTCTTAGGGTCCCATGGTAGTTACCCAGAGTATTGTTACAAAAGGAACATCTCTGGGCCCATTCATCTCTGTTCTGAAATCAGAATGTCACCAGGGGGCTGGATAGGCACTTGAGCAGTTAACAGTGAATATCTCTTTTGAATAGGGCATGAGTTCATATCTGGGTGGCTCAAATCTGCATGTAACTCTAGCTTCATGGGATATGATACTTCTGGTATCATACACACACACACACACACACACACACACACACACACAGAGGAGAGAGAGGAGAGGTAGAGACAGACAGACAGACAGACAGACAGACAGACAGACAGACAGACAGACAGAGACATAGAATTAAATCTTAAAAAATAGGTGTTACCAGTTTGCTACCACTGCTATCTGCCATGAGATGATACAGAAAGGAGTGGCCCTCACCACGACCACACCATGTCAGTTTGGACTTTGAACCTCCATAACTGTCAAAAATAGATCTCTTTTCTTCATGAGGAGTCCAGGTCAGTTATTTCATTTGGGCTGTGAGAAGCTAACATCCTTTTCAAAAAGTAGCCATACGTAGCCATCTCAAAGGTCATTCTTCTCTACTTAAATGCTTGCTGCTCACTAGCTGGATTTCCAAGGCCTGTTGCTCTAGGAAGTAACCCTGCTTAGGGTGTCCAATCTGAAATATGAAACCTGTAGTTCTCTTAGGCTCCTGTCTCTTGGAGACAGAAGTGTGGTGTACTAGACAATGAATTAGACAAYGAATGCCGTAATCATCCATGCAGATCATGCTGCATTGTTTCTGTAGTAACTAGTGAAGGAGACTTGATTGACAGCAAATATTTTATTGTTCAATTTGCATGCTACTTTTYCCCCATTGGATATTTTATTTACATTTCAAATGTTATCCCCTTTCCCAGTTTCCCCTCTTCTGGAAACCCCCCATYACATGCTCCCTCCCCCTGCTTCTTTGAAGGTGTTCCTTTACCCACCACACTCCCACCTCCCCGCTCTCAATTCCCCTACTCTGGGGCCTCTATCAAGCCTTCAAGGACCTCTCCTCCCACTGATGCCTGACAAGGCAATCCCCTGCTACATATGCAGCTGGAGCCATGCGTACTCCTTGGTTGATGGCTTAGTCCCTGGGAGCTCTGGGGATCTGGTTAGTTGATATTGTTGTTCTTCCTATGAAGTTACAAACCCCTTTAGCTCCTTCAGTCTTTTCTCTAACTCCTCCATTGAAGACCCTTTGCTCAATCCCATGGTTGGCTGAAAGAATCCCCTTCTGCATTTTCAAGGCTCTGGCAGTGCCTATCAGAAGACAGCCATTGCATGCTACTTTTGAAAAATGGTCTAGATACTTATTTTTTCCAGCTTCTATCATTACTGTACTTCTAACCTAGACTTAGGTCAGAGGGTTTAAGACCCTCACTTACACTCTTGAAGAATTCTTGTCCCAAGCCCTAACCTTCAGAAGTTGTTTACTATGGACACTTCCCTGTAAGACTCTAAATCTCCCTCTGGTACCTGAGTCCAGCCTGGATGGACAGTAAGCAGTGACTAGGCACTATGGCCTGGGTGTAGTTGTTAGCATGACCTCGCTTTCAATGGTCTGAGTTCCTCTACTGTTCTCTGTGCTTCTTTCCCCATTGCATAACATGTCCTGTCCCTTTGCATATATAAGGCTAACTAGACGCTCCCAATGATCCCAGATCCCCCTTCTTCTGAGGACATCCTAGGTTCCTATACCTAACCCTGGCTTGAAGAGAATACATAAAATGTTTCTTCTGGTTGGCAGGATATTTCTTCACAGGATTGTACAAAATTTGGCCCTATAGTGAGTCCTGTCTCCAGAACTGACAATAATTCTTTCGTGGGTTTGTTTTTATCTTTTTTTAAACAAAAAAATGCATTTAAAAACATTTTATTGCTAAGTACCTGCAGAACAATTTTTGCACTGAGCTGTTCACCCATTATGGACAGCCAAGCCTCAGCCATACCCATTATGGACAGCTAAGCCTTAGCCACATTCCTAATTAAAAGAATCATCTTCTATCCTTTATCATAGAGACCACGGTCAATATTTTACAACTACTCCTCAAAACAATCTGACTCTGAATGATCACCTGGCCTAAGGACAGGGAAATAACAGGTTGATAACTGAAAACAATTGTGACAGTTTCCTTGCAATTCCTTAGCACTTGTCTTAGTTAGGGTTTTACTGCTGTGAACAGACACCATAACCAATGCAAGTCTTATAAAGGACAACATTTCATTGGGGCTGGYTTTCAGGTTCAAAGTTTCAGTCTATCATCATCAAGGTGGGAGGATGGCAGCGTCCAGGCAGGCATAGTGCAGGCAGAGCCAAGAGTTCTACATCTTGAAGGCTGCTAGCAAGGTACTGTCTTCCAGGCAGCTAGTACTAGGGTCTTAAAGCCCACACCCACAGTGACACACCTACTCCAACAAGGCCACACCTACTCCAACAAGGCCACACCTACTCCAACAGGCCACACCTCCAAATAGTGCCACTCCCTGGGCCAAGCATATACAAACCACCACAGCACTCTTCCATGAAATGGATGGAGGTGATCCACTGAATCTGTGATTGCTTCAACAGAACACTTCAGGGAAGATGGTCCTCTGCCAGCTGCCAAAATGAGGCCCCATAACATTGCCCATCTTTTCTGATTTCTTAAGATACCAGTTTCCATGAAAAATACACTTATGGGTCTGTATTTTAGCCTTTAAAACCCAATTTGTTAACCATAATCTAAGAATTTTTAATCACTAGAAAAGAAAATGATAGGAACCTTCATCCTCCCAGTGTACTAGTATGGTGTCCACTGGTATGGACATGTGGGATTCTATGCAGGATGCTCTTTGTCTGAGGGCCATCATGATAATATGTCCCTCAACTTCCCCACTTCATTTAGGACCTGAGCTTTATTCCCACAACTGAATTGATTTGGAGCATCACCAAGCTGATTTACAGGCCACACAAAGCAGCCCTCAGACCAACAAAACAAGAGCCAGATTTACAAATCCTTGAAAACATATAATAAATGCCAAATAAAAACTTTCAATTTACCAATCTTTATTTGTGGGAAGTATAAATCAGCAGTACAGATGGAAYACTGTCAGCTTTATTATGATTAAGTTTGTAAATTCTGATATTTTTGTCTTCGATTTATTTTTCTTCTCAAATTTGACCCATTTTTATGAGTACACTTCAGACCTTAACAACTGAAAAAAAAGCACTTTTGTTGCAATTTAGAACAGAGGCTTGGCTGACAGTTGTTCCGCTTAGGTATTGAAACTCACTTGGTGATGGTTAACCTTTGTGTTCAACTTGACTGCCTTTGGAATCCCCTAGGAGACACACCTCTGGGCAGGGGAAAGCTGTGGGGTGTTTCCAGGGAGCTTTAACAGAGATGCCTAGACCCACCCTGAATGTGAGTCTGGAGTCCTAGATTGAATAAAAAGGACAAAAAGCAGGAACTTAGCTGAGTGCTACACCTTAGCATGCTCTGCTTCCTGACTATGGAGGCAATGCAACCATCTGTCTCACCCTCTTGCCACCGTGCTCCCTCCACCATAATAAACAGTATCCTCAACCTGTGAGCTTGCTTTTTGTCACAGCACTGAGAGCAGTATCTAACATGGCACACTACTTTTAATGTAGAGGACCAATAGGACCTTTTCCAATTTCTGGCCACTGGCCCATTCACCAAGAAGATGTCTTAGATACAGGGTTGTGCTTAGCCAGGTAAAGCCAGGGATATCCCCACAAGAGTCCTCTAGGATATCCCCCAAGAGTCCTCTGCTTTCCTTTAATTGATTTGTTGCATAATGACTTCTAATATTCTTCCTGTTTTTGCATGACATGACTTTAGGATGTATTTTCTTTAGAAAGAATTTGTAATCTTGGGCTCAGAAGCCATTAAGAACCCAACTTTTGCATAGGGGGAGGTAAACATGTTAGAGGTGCTAGGCAGTCTTGAATGATCAGCAGCTCCAGTATTTACCTGGTAAAGGGTGTATGCTTGTGTCTGAAACTCTGCTGTAAATCACACACACACACACACACACACACACACACACACACACACTTGCACACTGAAAAATAAATCCTTTTGAGAAATAATGAGCGTCTTAGCATACTGTTAGTGGGCAGACCTCTATCAGCTGGTGACATCAACACAATTGTGAAAAGAAAAGGAAAGAAAAGAAAAGAAAAGGAAGGAAAGGAAAAGAAAAGAAAAGAAAAGAAAAAAGAAAAGAAAAGAAAATGCAAAGCAGAAAAGAAGTTGAGGAGCTCAAATCAGTCTCTCCACCCACTGTTCATTTTAAGCCAACACTAGAGAAAGACACCACCTTAATGCAGAGGGGCTTAGTGCAGAACATCACATGTGTTTCAAAAAAAAAGCTTCTTGAATATTTTAATTACAAAAGTATAATTTTCAGCAATAAAACAATATACATACGAGAATGTGTCCAATTCAAAGACAATAATTTGTGGACTCCATATTAAAAATGATGTTCACTAGCTGGGAGAAAATGTCTCAGATGATGCTATCACAGTTTATTCCAGCACAAGTGAGCTGTTGTTCTGTTAGTATTAATTGACTGTCAGATTCAAAGTGGGAAATGGCTGTTATGAATTTGTCATCAAAGTATATTTGGGATGTAACAGTGCCTGGTCATAGGTGACTTTTCCAGACTGAAAGATGAGGTTTAGGCAAATATATCTTTACCACGCAATTTCTCCCTTCCTTTTAACAACTCCCCACAAAATATATTATTTAATCTGCACAGTACTATGTTAGAACTATAGTGTCTAGTAAATGCAGGTGAAAACATTAATTAAAAATTATGAGCTGGGGAAATGGCTCAGCACTTAGCTCTTGCCAAATAAACTGCATTTGGAGATCCAAACCAGGTAAATGCCCTCTGGACATGGTAGCGTGCATGTAAAGCCCAAAGTCTACACACCTACACGCCAACACACGTGCAGGCACACACACACACACACACACACACACACACACACACGCCAGTTCTTTCAACAACTGGAACTGAGATTTAGCCTGACACTTGTCTGCTTGTGGATGGATCCTGCGCCCCTAACTGGGCTGTCTTGTCTGCCCGAGGTGGGAGAGATTGTACCTAGTCCTGTATTGACATGAGGTGCCAGGGTGGGTTATTCCTCAGGAGGAACCTCCCCCTTCTAAGAAGTGAAGGGAAGGGCTATAGGGGAGGACTGGGAGGAGAGGGAACTGCAATTTGTATGTAAAGTGAGTAAATAATTAAAAATATGAAAATGATTCCCAACAGCAATTTAGACCTGAAGATGCTTATGCACACACATGTGTATACGCATGCACCCCAACATGTGACCACATGCAAAACATGCATACACATTACACACACACACACACACACACACACACACACACACACACACATCACCATCTATCACCCACGTCTATTTTTTTTAAAGACAAGATCTCATGCATCCCAGGCTGGCCTCGGAATACCTGATGTAGCTGAGAATGACTTCAGACTTCTGCTACCCATATATCCATGTTCTAAGTGCTGGGATTGCAAACATGCCTAGTTTTACCCTGTGCTGTGGACTTAACCCAAGGCTTCATGCATGTTACACAGGCACTCTACCAACTAAGCTATGTCCTGTGAACCCACAGCCCTTTCTGTACTACATTTGAGGCATTGAGCCAGAGAGATAAAATGTACATATAGTATCTGTGCTTTGATTCTACCATGGGGAAGACTTGACTCACTGGTGAGGTATTCCACAAGTGATTTTTGCTACAAATAAAGTTTTCAAATTTATAGATGATACATTTTTTAAAAAATGAATTAGAGTAGATAGTACTTATTGGATTTTTTTGTGCCTATTTGTTTGTTTGTTTGTTTGATTTTGTTAGTTGAATTTGCCATGTAAGAGAGAAAAGAGATGATGGTAAAGTTTTGGATAGTCCTTTTAAAATTGTAGGTAATAATTCTGTGGATCAGGGGCACATATCTGAACATTGTTTGTCAGGACTCTTTGTTATACTGGACCAGGAAAAAAAATAACAAGGACCTCTGCTTTGAAGAATTCATCACAATGGGTGGTTCTGTATACAGGCATGGGACCTACAGAATGGGCTCTGGGCTTGCTGCAAATAGGTTTTTGTAGTAGTTGCGAACACTAAAATGACTGTCTTTGTGTTTGAAAAAGAGGAGATCCAAGAGGTATGACCCCGATTCTAAAAAGCACAGGACACCCTTACAGTGGATCTCCTGTGCTGGGCAAAGACACAGAGACTGGCATCAGCTCTCGCTCCTGACAGGAGCTCTCAGGTGCAGGGGTAGAAGAGAACCAGCCAACTAAGCCACAGACATGATAGAAAACATCCAGCTCATGGAGCAAATGGTGGAAGAGCAAAGAAACCTTTGTGGACGGTTTGTCTGGGAAAGAAAATAAATAAGATAGATTCTAGCAGGTCATGATGTGTGTGCTGTGAAGATTTCAGGAAGTTTCACAAATGAAGTAGGGTGGGGGTGCCTAGACAGGTAAATCTGGGCATATTGAAATAACCTGATGCATGCAGTGTTTGAACTGAATCCTCCTTTTTCCAAAGAAGCGCATGTATGGATCCTTGTTTATGTAACAGATTATTTTTAAATGTTTTTTATTACATTTTGTTTATTCTGTGTGGGTGTGGGGAATTAAATGGACATGGGTGTACATATGCCATGGGACATGTGTGGAGGTCAAAGGACTCTCTATAGAAACCAATTTTCTTCTTCCAACCAAGTAGGCTCGAGAGATTGAGCTCTTGTCACCAGACTTGGCAGCACAGCTTCTACCCTCTAAGCCATCTTCCTGGCTGCAGAATGTTATGATCATTTCTAAAGTTATTTTAAAATCATTATTTAATAGCCTCAACTTTCCTTCTTATTGTTTAAAGAATTTTAAAAAACAGTACCTCGAAAGCTTCATACTGAGAATTAATGAAGTCTATTCTTAGGACAAGGGCAAGTGACAAACATGAGTTAGTAAATGTATAAGAGATATATAAGAAAGCAAACTATGGTAAATGGCATAAAGTTGAGAAGCTTATAATAGAAGTCTGGGAAACTCCGTGGAGTGGAGGGAGCCAGGAGTCACAGGGTTAGCACGACAGGACGCTGTCTATGGGCTTTGCTTTGTGAAGGTCATACAAGCAGCAGAGTCATTCTCCACCAAAGGAGGAAAAGGGTGGAACTCTGAGCTGAGCGGCCAGAGAGAGTCCAAAAAAGAAAGAGAGAAGAAGAAGAAGAAGAAGAAGAAGAAGAAGNAGAAGAAGAAGAAGAAGAAGAAGAAGAAGAAGAAGAAGAAGAAGAAGAAGAAGAAGAAGAAGAAGAAGAAGAAGAAGAAGAAGAAGAAGCTAGGAACACCTATTGCAGCAGGGCCAGTGTTGACAAAGACTGAGGCACAGATGCAAATGTGTGTCTGCTGCTTCCTGTCAAAGCCATGCATGGCAAACAGGCAGGAAATGAGGAGAGATGGCTTTTTCCCAGGTTGTTATCATTTATGCTTCCTTGTCCAATTACTGGCATTAGAATCATAATGCTGTGTGATGGTGGTGTTTTCTCCCAGTGCCCGGAAGCTGCTTCCCTAAGTGCTCATAAACATCTTTGGGAATGAGTGAGCCACAGACTACAAAATGCACTTCCTGAGTCTGTCATTACGGGCATCTGGCCTTTACTGTGAGCCGCTGACAAGTGGCCACATGCAAAGAAATGACACTTTGAAGCTGATGGCTGCCATGGAGTATCAAACAAGAGTTATTTCATACCAGGTAGGTTGATGGTGTTTTAATGTCACTTTTTCTGATGACCTGGCTAACCCAAGATTCAATACTTCCAGCAAATATGGTCAGTGGGGAGTATAGAGGATCATGGGAGGAAAGGAACTTCAAGTCTTCTTGCTGATATCTACCTTTATTTTTCGTTTCCTTTGGGCTTCCAACTTCTTGCAAAAGAATTGCTTTGCCTCTTTCTTCCCAGCTGGATTCACATATTAGATGCCCATTCACACTCCACTCTTCACAGACACTACGTGTGGCCGGCTCTCACGAAGGCAGTGCTATAACGCCTGACAAGGAGACTGAGCCCCAGTCTGTTTCTTGGTATTATTCAACCAAGACACACTTGATGTGGTGTTTAAACGTAAGCCTGGAAATCTACAGGAGTCATCACATGGAGTGAGAACAGGCCCTATGTGAAGAAAATGGAGTCAAGATCCTGATAGCACCAACTGGCCCTTTGGATCTAGTTTCTCTGCCTTGAATGTCCAGTTTGTGGCATAAATACCCTCCCCAATTTTTCTCTAAAGGCCATTTTAAGTGAATCTCTGTCACCAGTATAATTTATTACATGGCAAAGCCTGACCGGGCAGTCCAAAGCGAACTGGAACAGGATGAGTATGCTGTGGTAGGAAGGAAACATTAAAGGACATCTTAGTCCTTATTTTAATTTGACCCCGTAAGTGTTCACTGCAGATTTGAGTGTGAAATGAAGTGGTTTGAACAGTGGTGCACAGGGGAATAGGGATATGAGGATTTAGAAAAATAAGAACTTGGGAGGTAGCTCAGTTGGTCAATTGCTTGTCTAATATACTTGGAGCATTGAGTACAATAATCAGTAAAAGAGGAGAAGGAGGTGAGAAGAGGGGGAGGGAGAGAGGGAGACAGAAAGGGAGGGATAGAGGAAGGAAAGAAGGAAGGAAGGAAATGACTTATGTYCTTAAGATGGTTAGAACCCATCAAACCGGAACCAAATGTGTTAACCCCTTAATTTTTCCCTACTCAAACCCATGCCCTTACCAACTTCTCTCTCTTTCCCATGCTGCTCTGTCTAACATGAAAAAATAGCGTGACATCTCAGTCAAAGTCTCCCTTGATGGCTTTTCCACTGTATACTCCATGTCTGGGTACAACTGGGGCTCAGAGAATTATTTTTGCAAGTGTATATGGAAGAACAGACTCCTGAACTGAATGGTCAGAAAGCAGGTTGAGTGGTAAAATATAAAGGCCACCCTGTAGCCTTCCCTCTTCCCATGTCCTCTTCACTGTACCATGCTTGGCCTTCTGGGAACTGCCCTTTAGAGAGYTGCATAAATTGAGTGTTGCTTGAAATGCTTAGAAAGAGAGAAGGGAGGGAAGAAAAAAGYGAGGGAGGGAGAGAGGAGTGGAGGGAGGGAGAAGTGGAGGGAGGGAGGGAATACTAGCTGCTTCTTGGTTTTTGTTGGCATGGAAACACTATATACCTCTCTCTGAGCAAAGATTCTAGCACACTGCAATATTACTGTGTGCCAGTCTCACAAAATAAGCACTGGGCAGGGATCTCAAAGTACTAGCAAGGAAAGGCAAGCTGAACAGAGTCTGGGTAAAAAGTTAGACAGGCATCCCCTAGAAAATCACAGAAAAGCATCCAGACTGCATTGTGAACTCCTGGAGCTGTGTCCCAGATCAGCAGAGGTAGTAGGAAGAGGTTCTTCCTTGTCTACTGATCAACCAGCAGAAATCAGGTCATCTGCAGATCTAGCCTGTTCTTTTCTTCCTTTTCTCGAGCTCTAAGAGATTTAAGCCATTTGTCATTTCTGCATGTGTTGAGGTCTTTTCTCCCTCCCTAAAAGCAACAACAAGGTCTGTAAACAGTGAGAATTTCAGATGCAATACATAGGACAACGGCCCCCTCTTGCTCTTAGCCTAGTGAGGTAAAAGGAGCACTTTGTTTGGAAATGTAATCTTATATCCCAGGCAGGGAGATACCAGGGGAGGCTGAAAAGCAGGTGGTACTATTATATGACACAATGTTTTTTGAAGAAGTCGCTTTTGAGACAGTATCATGGTAAAGAATCCCAGTACAAGCAACCCAGGAAACAAAGTCAACCTTTTTTTTTTTTAACCATTACCTACAGATTACCAAGAGATTCCACAGAGACCACCCTTCACTAGTCTTTAATCATTGCACCACCATGGCTTTGCAGGGCTCTCCACTTCTGACCTATTTTCCATCTCCTCAACTTTCTCCTCAGGGCTGAGTTGGCAAAAGCATCCCAGTATAGGCTGAAACAGCTGTTCACAGGGAAACCGTACCATCATCCCTCACACAGCCCAGCCAAGAGGTAGGTCAATCGATCACATTATGAAACATTTATATTGAGGGGAAATATGGGGGATGCTGCTTTTTTTTTATTTGTTTCTTGTAGCCTAACAGGGTGTGACACTACTTAGGAATGGGGTCTAGCATCAAAATTGCTCTTACTCTCTGTTTCGAAACCCTGAGCCTTTAGAAGCTTGGGACCCTCAACAAAAGTGAAGTCCATCCTCATGTCACCAAGGATATCTATCACTATGATCTCACTTTGGTGCCCACACCATTGTCTTCTCTGACAGATGCTGCCCTGCACCACTTCAGAAGTTCTCTTGCATTAGGGAACCTCAGCCATCTTCATCAGTCTTTGGATTCACTAATCCCCCCTTGCTGTCTGTCTTTCCCCATCCAGCCTAGATTACCCTTGTATATATTTTTCTTCTTTCAACTACCCTCATTCATACCCAGCCTTATCTTTGTGCCCAGTACCCTCTGCTGCCGTTGTCATTCACAGCACCTCCTTCAAGTCTGTAGAAGTCTTAACCTCCTTCTGTGGCTCACACACTCTCAGGGTCATCTTGTCTATCCTAGTGTGGCAGTAGCAACAGGATAATCACAATGACACTGTCACTCACACAGTGCATGTTTTCAAGAACTGTCGTTAGTCTGATGGACTTACAGAGACCCCCTGACTTCACGGTGGTCAACTTAATGGGCTTTTAGCTTTACCAGAATCAAAAAGAGATATGCGTTCAGTAAGACGCTGCATTCTTCACTTCAGGTTTCATACTCATGGGAGATGTTTGGCATTTCTCTACAAATAGGTTTTCCTTCCAGGATTTCACCCCACTGAAGGTGAACAGAAGTATTCTTACTACATTTAACATAGGCTAGGCTAAGATATAATGTGCAGTAGCTCGGGTATATTACATGTATGCATTTCTGCTAACATTTTCAACTTTGACAATATATTACCAATACATCACCTCATTGTAAGATGAGGACTGTGTATATACAAAACACCTTTATATTTACTGATAGCCTGTGTTTTCCATGTCATTGCATAGCATTATCATTTAATCCTGCTAAAAA
>BDUI01018642.1:6272-19570 GCA_002335545.1 Apodemus speciosus
TATCCAGCATGCTAGGGCCGCCTGGCACATGGAGACAGAACGACCACACTCTCCAGGCTGCACGGGCCTTTTATTCAGTACACAGGGCAACCACCATTAGGTACAATGTGATTGGCAGARCAGTGTTTCCTTTAAACTAATTGGGTGTTAGGGGATGAGGTTGGTGGCCAAYGACTCTGGGCCTTTCCCAGCCGCAGGGACCTTCCTGTGGTCTGAGGAATGTAATTTAGCCTCTCTCTTCTGGGAAGGGGAACAGCTGCCCTTCTGGAAGGGCACTTTCCAAAGTTTCTGAGTTAACCTTTTCATTATGCAYAAGCAARCATATTCACACACGTGCAGACACTGTACACATGAAGACAGAAAAGGTGTCTACAACAATTATGAAAAATCAAACTATAGCAATTAGAATAGTGTTTAGTTTTATAGCTTTTACTTACTCTTAGCTTTTATATTTACTTCTACTAATTTTTCATATATGGTTGATGCAAATTGTGTTTTTAAAAATTACTATACCAAGTACTGGGGAGATGACTCAGAATTCTTGTAGTTCTTGCAGAGAACCATTCAGTTCCCAACACCCACATGGTGGCACTTGGAATTTAACCATCAGTAACTCCAGTYCCAGGACCTCTTATGGCCTCCTATGATCTCTACAGGCACAAGGCACACATAATGGTACAGCCACATAGATGCAGATAAAACACTCATACATTTCAAATAATTAAATAAATCATTTGCTGACACGGACTGACACACACACACATCTAATAAAGAAATAAAATTAGATTTAAGAGGAATCTTGCTTGTGGAAATCGATAACAGTTTGGGAGTTACTGTGTTGTGGTGAAAGGAAAGTTATTTAAAATCCCAAGGAATGCTGGGCATGGTGCCCCTCACCTATCACCCCTACAACTGTGAAGGGGGAGGCAGAATAACAAGTGTGAGGTCAAGCCTGGGAGAGACACTGCCTCACAGAAACAAAGAGGACACCACCAAGATGGCATGATGGAGAACTCCAGAATTCAGTGGCAAACACAGAAATGTGGCATGTGCTAAGGGTAATCTTATATCTTGTTCTCCGGGGCTTTCATAAGAAATAAAATAAATAAATAAAWAAAATTAAAAAATTAAAAAAGGACAAAAATGCCTAAGATGACGAATATGTTAGGTTAAATCAGCCAATCTATGTTGTTTACACACATCRGAATATCATGTTAAATCCCACAAGWATACATAATTATAATCTATCAAATCAAGGTAATTAATTAAAGCAGATATTTTAAAGTAGGTTACATATATCTCATAATAAAAGTGGTAGTCTCTGATTCTGATATTTAAAGAAGATAAAAATGGGAATTCATCTCACTGATGTTTTCAATGAAGAACCGCTGATACTCCCTACTCATGAGGGCTATAAACCTTGGTTGTTATTGAAAAATATTCCAAGCCATGAAAGAATAGCAACATAACATGCCAGTGGTATATTAAACAAGTTAACTGGCACTGAAATACATTCCTAAGAGATTATTTAATATCTAATTTGTTCTTGGTCCAAAAGAAGGAAAGGAAACTGCTCCAGGATTTAAGTAGGAACAAGAAATAGGAAACAGTTCTGTAATGGGATAATGTTAATGCTGTATCAGCTAAGGATAATCGATGTCAAAGTTAAGAGATGCCTGAGGGAAGTGATTTAGTCAAACGCCAGCTTGAACACCTCAAGAAGTTGGAAGAGTCTACCTTCCTGTCTCAAGTGCTGTTGTGGTTTGGATATAAAGTGACCCTTWACTGTTCATGTCCCAGCTGGTGGCGCTATTGTGGGAGTTATGGAAACAGTAGGAGGTGCACCTAGCAGAAGGAGGAGGTGGACCTCTGGCAGTTACACCTCTAAAKCCTCCAGACCCACTTCCTCCTCTGCTGGCTGTCTAGTGTGAAGAGCACCCCTACTCTCTAGCTCCACCATGACATTTTCTGTGCGAGGGACCAAGCAAACCCTTTAAAATCATGAACCAAAACAAAGGTTTCCACCTTTAGGTTGTTTATCTCAGGTGTTTGGTTCCAGTAGGTAAAAATAATAACCTACACCAGCACGAATACTAGATTGCCAGCTAAAGGGATGCCCCAGTAGCCATTCAATTCCTTGCTTTTTATGAATGAAATGAAGACCACTACAATGCTTCGAAAATGCAAAAGTGACCACATCCCTAAATCAAAGTTGAGAATCTCTGTTAATGAACACAAGCAAAGTTATACACAGGCGCATAAAACTTTCCAGTCAGTATATATACACTGATTATGACAAAGATGAAAATAAAGGTTTCCTAATGGCTTTTGCCAAAAAATAAAAAAAAAATAAATGACATACAATCACGTATGGTATAAATTTCACATTCACAGAGTAGCATAAAAAGAACGGGGCATAAGGCTTATTTTTTTTTATTTTTTTTTATTTTTTTTTTTTGGCATAAGGCTTACTAAGAATCCATTCCTACCATCTTCAATTTTTCAAATTATTTCTTAGTGCAACATTAGTAACAATTAAAGCAATGGCCTATTAATATAATTTTATATCAGGATATTATGTCAATTTTCACATTTAGATTWCATGATTAGCAAAGAAGCTGTAACTGTTTGTTTCTGCTACTATTTCTCATTTGTACAATTATTAYGACCCGAGCAGTGAGCTGCACATACCCTTATCTTTGCTGCCTTGGTCTTCTCCCAGGAGATGCTTAAAATGTTGGACTCAAGGGACTACACRGAGAAGAAYTGTTTTAAGAAGGAATTTGGTGCAAAAAATATGATCAGAAAACTATTTTACTTTGGGGTATATAAAGAGATAATCATAAACAGAATTTACAACATTTTAGCCACTGTTGATTAAAACTGTACAGGCCATTTTTACATTGTTTATCAATTTTAACTAAAATTACAAATAATATTCAGCAGTAAAAGAATGATACTTTGCATCTGATTTTTTTATTTACACATAAAGATATATATATATATGCATGCATGTATGTATGTATGTATGTATGCATATTAGGCAAAGGTAAGCAATCACTTTTAAAGCACTACACTAACAATTATTACCAATAAAAATGTGGATGCACAAGTAGATGCTTTTATATACAAATTTGAAAACAAACTGATACTATGTATCACATGATAAAGGATCGCTGCAGACTATACATTCACAAAAGACAATGGTGCATATTACAGCACAGAAATGAAAAATAAATAAAACATTAGCTAAGTCATTCTTATTGTATACATTTGTATTGTACAAATTATTGAACTCTAATTTTTTGGATTATGTTTCTATGTGTGTGTTAAAATAGATGTTACAAGATACCACTACACATTCTGAACATTCCACACCTAATTAGGAAGTGCTATATTGTAAGCCAAACCATAAAACAGTAAATTCTAGAATTATTTCGATGCACGCCCTACTGTACACTCCTATGCAACTTGGTCTAAGGTATGTATCACAGACACACACATGCATYCCAGAGGACTGCTTATTGTGTAACCTACAGACAGATACTGCCAGGGGCCGTAGAGTTCCCAAACCAGGAACAGAATGTCCCGGACTGATATAGGCCTGATTTAGAGTGGCTTAGATAGAGACTTGTCTCACTTGACTATCTATTCCCTGAAGACCAAAGACAGCCCACAAGCCCAARAGTTAGAGATTGCCACACCTTCAAGATCTATTTTTATGTCATAAACTGAAGAAAAGACACCTTTAGTAGTATATTCCAAATGGCCATTTTCTGTAATGCCTGACTCTTAATAAGGGTGACAAGGTGGTTCTTCCTGCAAAATTACTTCCCATAAAAGGAGATGAAGTATTCTGTTTACTTTACCTTCATAAGACTCTTCCTGTATGTTACTCATAGAAAAGTAATTGCCCCTAGGGCAGATCCTTCACAGAATGTGCTTTAGTAAAGAGCAAAGTATTTTAGGATGAATAAAAGCCTAATGAACAAAGAGGGTGGGGAAGAGGAATGCGGACCACATGCTTAGCAAGAAGCCCTCAAAGACATCTCCCAGCTAGCTTACACAACAGGTGGGGACATTTCAGACTACCCACAGTTTTACTTTACTATGGACAGCTTCGCATGCATGTATGAAGCTGTGTCCTCCTTGTGTTTTATTTGGAAGTAAAATTTTATATCAGAAAAAGGAAAACAAAAAGAAAAAGTGTCTGTTCCAGAGCTCTCTGTGATACTCATTTAAAGCCAAAGTTGGGGGTCTAGAAATAATACTACATTTTTAAAAAACCATCCAAAGTATAAGTAAGCTATACTTTTTTTAACTTAAAAACTTCCATTTGTAAGTGCTTTAGGGAAAGAGTGACTAAAAAGTTAACACCTACAAATAGGAAAAAAAGAGAGAGAGAGAGATTTCTCCAATTAAATGAAGGAAATAGGAGTTTCTGGACAAGCTGAAAATAAATCCTACAAATTGGACAAGCACCATTAATGGAAAACCAATTCCTTAGCCATCTGTAGAAAACTAGGCTGTTTCCATTCAAGAATAGTCTCAATTACTCCAAGAAAAATATTTCCTCAAATTCTAAGGAGCCACATAAAAAAACAAGCTAAAAATTGATTTCACATTACAGAGCCACTATTCAGCAAGCTAGCACTACTGTCAGTAACAACAGGACGGTACACTTGTCTAGAGGAATCGGCTGACTTGACACTATAATACACAAGTGCAACTTAAAGAGCCTGTGTTGGGCCTGTAGAATCAACAAAACTCAAATAGAGTATTTCTTCAACATTTCTGCTCTTGCATCCTTTATACTGCTTAAGAATAAAGTCTCCCCACAATCCACCTACCAAATGCTGTCAGACAAGAAGGAAAGAGTGGACCCAGGTTCTGGAAAGGCCGAATGCAGCAGTGTAGGAGAATACCAAAACAGGGATGTGGGAAGGGGTGAATAGGGGAAGGGGGGTGCCGGGGAGGGAAAAAGACATATGGGACATTGGGGGGGGGCAGGGAAACTAGGAAAAGGGAAATGAAATGTAAATAAAGAATATGTCCAATAAAAAAAAAAGAATACAGTCTCCCAGAGGTTAGGGAGATAGCTTAATTCAGATTCCTAAAATCCATATAAAAATCCAGGTATGGTAGTGCATGCCTATAATCTCAGCACAGGAAGGTAGACACAGRAGGATTGCAGAGGATCCCTGATCTTCCAATCTAGCGGTGGAATTCATACTCAGAAAGAGCCAATCTCAAAAAATGAAGATGGAGAGCAACAGGGGAAACACCGACATCAACCTCCACATGTGTACCCACTGTGGCCAGTGCACATACACAAAAATCCACCACACACAGAACAATGATGATCATGATTTTTAAAAAAGGAAATTAAGACTAACACACCACACCTCTTGCCCTAAATATGAGAGTTTAGAAAGTGTTAAATGGGTCATAATTATCTGCTAGTATCTGAAATACCAGTAATTCCAATTTCCAGAGACTCTTCTATGCCCTATAAAGTTTTATTTATATTTTTTTCTGCATAGGAAGGAAGCAGATTGAGATTGTCTTACTATTGTTGGCATTGAACTTGCCTGGCTCCCATCACATTTCTTAAGAAACACAGATAAACTCATTTTCAAGTTACAGGAAAATATAAATATTCCCATTACCACACAAAATACAAATGATTTCATGATATGTAAAATAGATAAAGCAATTTGTGGATATTACGAACCAAAAAACACAACCAAGACTCTACTCCTAACGAATATTTCAAAGGGAACAGAGGCAAGCTAATAACAGAAAGAATATAATGAATTTCCGCATATAAGCGATGTGTCTCTCATCTCTGAAACATGCATCTTTTAAGAAAAGACCATGCTGCAAGACGCATAAAACCTCCAAACAACATCCAGACATCAAATCACCAGAACATAAGACCCAAACTTTTAGACAGGCATGAATCATATGATCTTTGGTGATATATTATATTCAAATTATACTGAAAATTTGCTTTTTAACATAATTCTCTACCCAAGTTAGGATTTTCAATGGCTCCAAATCCACTGATAGCAGCAGTGTCTGAGAAGGTTAATAACAAATACATTACTATAAAATCTGAAGTGACTGGTATGCAGCAGATTACAAATAACATCCAGCTACAAAGAGAATCTTTTACTGTCATTTCAAAGAGAAATAACTGTATTCTCTTTCTATAAATAGTGTCAAGAAAAGCAGTCCAAGATAGCTTCGAAATGATGCCCCTGTGGCCAGCTGTGGTAGTTTACACTTTAAATCCCAGTACTCAAGAGACAGAGACTAGCAGATCTCTGTGAGTTCAAGGGCAGTCTGGCCTGTACCTTATGATTACCAGGCCAGTCAGGGCTACAAAGTGAGAGCCTGTCTCACACAACAGCAGCAGCAGCAGCAGCCGTAAAGACATCTCTGGTCTAAATTCATTCTTTCTCTTCAGCTACACACATTCCATCTAGCTTATTATCACATAAAGCAAGAAATTCCAAGCACTATGTCCACTTTTCCAGACAGAGAAGGAAATCCCACAGGGAATGAGGAGAAAGGGCACCTGACTCAGCAGAATAGGACTCCCTACCTCCTCTTCTAAGAGTACACWGCAAAGTCTCTGTAAGTTAATCTCTTAGGCCAGCACCCTGACAGCCAAAAGGAAAAAAGCACTTCTACTAGTAAGGGATGAAAAGACTTAATTGGCAAATGCAATGTGTGTCAAACTCCAAACCAAACCCAGCCCTCCAGGTTTCACACTTTCTCACAGTCTCAGACATCAATCCACCCTGCTTACTAAGGGTCTTCCTTTTATCTCCTAGCCTAGAGCCTTACTCTGTAGGCTACTTGGAAAACTTTGCTAGCTCATCTCAAGTTAAAAGACAAATAGCATTTTAATACTTGGCCATGCTATCAAGTGCAAAAATAAATGCAAAGACTAATTTAAAGAAAGAATGCTAATTCCAATTAGACAGTCGCAGCCAACAGTCTACAGCTTGGTTCTGCTCACTTGGAGCACAGGAAATGCAACTGATATCCTGGCAGAAGAACAGATAAAAAGGGTTATCTAGGAGATGAACTATAAGAAACACACTGGACTTTCTGGTGGGCCTTAAGGCCATCTGTCCATCCTTGGTCCTAACTCAGAATCAACTGCCCTTTACCCACATGSGTGTTACATGATTTAATGTTCGGGAGCTAAAAAGCCCACTGGAGGTCAAGGTTTTCATTAAACACAAGGCWGATAAGCCACACAAAACACACTGTGGTCCACTCAATTTCAACCACATAATTTCCTAAAATCCTATTATTCACACCCATGGTGTATGAAATAAATACAATCTGGACAATGTTATCAGACAGGATGACAACACAACAATAACATATATCTAAGGGAAGATACCTTGCAGTCAAAATTCTAAAATGCTACCATACATAAATGGTGAAGCCTAAGAGAAATAGACTTGAAGGCTAGCAGAACACTTAAGGGAGACTATGGCTACAATCAAATGGTATCTATATTCACATTCATCTTTACAAAGATTACTGCTACAATTATTATCAGGTAACAAGTACACAGGCATGTATTTGCCTCGTGTCTCATTTCTCTAAATATTAATAACTTCTCTCTTCCTGTCCTCTACAACTTCATCTGCAGAGTTTAAAAACAAGGACAATTCCCTGAACATGAGAACTTTAAGAACTTATTTATATACAATATGTTCACTTTTAAATGCAAACAATGACAATCTATTCTATATGACATAGTTGCATACAAAAATCTATGTAAGGCATATCGAGAAATTCTATTTCCCTACTCATTATTTTCAAACAAACTATTTAGCAAACTGAATTGCCTTTCTCACGATTTTCAGGAACTTTTCAAAATCACTGTTGCTTGTTTTTGTTTTTATTTTTTTTATAATCTCCAAACAACTTTCCCTGAAAAACTAAACCCTATTCAACAGAAAAAAAAATATTTCCAGTCATTACCTAACACCATTTATTAATAACAAACAAGATTTTAATAGCAATCCAAAAGAAGGCTCCTGTTTCTATTTTACTTTCTGTAAAGCAGCATGCCACATGTAATGGAATTTGAACCTGAAAGATAAAAAGTGCTTAGGCAGCCAGACCAGGATCTCATATTGGTAACAAACCCCACTAGCAGTGCGCTAGTAAAATCATACTTTGTACAAAATGTACCTTGTGTCTGGACACACACAGGAAATGTTTCTAAGGTTTCAAGTTGGTCCCTCCTAGGGTACCTGATTAGATTTCAGCACGGGAGGTGWGCAGATGGAATGGGAGACACAGCATTGATATTACAGCAGTGTTTCCCAAYGTGTGCTACTCAAGGTGACTTCGCATGGTAAATGAATAAAAAGCTTATCTTCATGGTTAAATATTTAAGATAAACAGACCAACTCATGATGCAAAATAAATGAGTAAGAATGATTTTTCAGTGTGCCGTTTTATTTTTAAAACAAGGCTTTCATCATAACAGCAGTAGACAAATGGCAAATCCAAAATAAGTCAATAATTACAAACATAGCAACAATTAGCCAATTTGTCAAATGCTGATATCAAGTTACTTAACTTTTCTATAAGTTATCCATCAAAGAATGCATTATTCAACATATGGCCTAATTTAATATACAATCCCAAGAAATAACTACTAAAAAGGAACTTACAGGGGGGAAAAAATGGACTTAACTTTACAGAACAATACCAAATTATGAACCTTATCAAAATCTTGATTCAAATGTTGAATATATATATATATGTGTGTGTATGTGTGTATTATGTGTATGTGTTCACATATATGTGACAATCTAAAAAAAATGAAAGTACCGTGGTCCTAGAAAAATATTAACTTCTGAAACATGCTAACAGTATGATTTTTAATTTTTCACTATTTTTATTTTATGTRTATGAGCCTTTTGTGTGCAAGTATATCTGTGCACCACATGCATGCCTGGTGCCTCAGAAGTCAGAAGAAGACATCAGATCCACTGGAGCTGGAGTTACAGACAGCTGTGCGCCACCATGTTGGTACTGGGAACTGAACAACATCCTCTGGAGGAGCAGACAGTGCTCTTAACCATTAAGCCATTTCTCCAGCCCCTGATTAAATAAACATTCTCACCTTTTGAGGTGTAGCATTAAATGCRTAGCTAACATTATACACTTGCTAGAATTTGCTTCAAATATAAGAAGAGTAATAAATGAGAAAAAATAAATGGGCTATGTGCTATTGACATCAGAAACTATACACAGGATTCATCATATCGTTCTCCTTATATAGATGTTGAAAGGTTCCTTAAAGATTCTACCTTTTAGGCCCTCAATGAGATGGCAACCCCACAGGAAGACTAGCGGTCTCAACTAACTTGGACCCCTGGGAGCTCCCAGAGACTGAGCCACCACCAACCAAGGAGCATGCACGGGCTAGTCCAGGGCCCTAGCACATATGTAGCAGAGAACTGTCCTCACCTCAGTGGGAAAGGCCTGAATCTTGATGCACCAGGATAGGGAGATAGGGGCGGAGACTACCCTCTCAGAGGCAAAGGGGAGAAAGGAGTGTGGGAGGAAGTCTTCAAGGGAGGAGCAGGAATGGGAAACCTTTGGGATGTAAATAAATAAATGAATAAATAAACAAATGAGATTTTAGCTTTTTCATTGGATTGTTAATTAGTAACAAATTATGCCAAAATRTATGCTTGTGAACATAAATAAATTGGTTTTAAAAAATCTCTCACTCTGAGGTGCTGGAGCAATGGTTCAGGGGTTAAAAGCATTGACTTCTCTTCCAGAGACCAGGGTTCAATTCCCAGCACTCACATGGYCRCTCACACACCTGTCTGTAAGTCCAGTTCCAAGGAATCTGACACTCTCACATAGACATATATGCAGGCAAAACACCAAAGCACATAAAATAAATCATTTTTTAAAATTTAAAAAAAAATTCTCTCACTGTGAAATTAAAAGTGAGAGCACAGTTTTTCTGATATTAATACACATTAAYACTTTCACTCACTCACTCACTCTCTCACTCACTCACCACAAGCCAACTATCTGAAAATGACAAGTTAAGAATTCTGTTACTGCACAGGAATGTTATTCTGTTATATGACACCCCGGTCAGAAGCAAATAAAATAAGTAGCAATGCTGACCCTATGGAGGAGTCCCAATGTGTCAAAAGGAGCAAGTACATTCATGAMGCAGTCAAGCCTTAACCGATAATCCTCCCTGTCTCCTGATGCTCTGGCTTTTAATTTCTCTCTACTACATCTAGGCAATGCTGTATATACTATAACTACCAGAAAAAATATGATTTCAGTAACTGATTTTTAAAAGGCCAACCCAAAACTCATTCGTATTAGACATCTATTACTCAGTCTTACTTTCTGCTAAAACTAAATGTTAAAATGACAATCATAGAGAGTTTTCTGTAGACTTTCACATAAAAAGTACCATTCATGTATCAATACTGTACTCTGAGCTGTTTGTTAGCTAAAAGTCTTAAAATTAAGCCATATTAAGGAGGTAAAATGTTGATAGCTACTCCAAAGACAAATTTTTAAAAAGTAATTTTTAAACAAATATATTGATGAAGTAGATAGGATACTTCAAATATTGTTTGAACTTACATAAACCAGGAGAGGTGAGAAAAATTAGGCTTTTTTAAATAAAATATAATCTGTTTTAAAAATATATATTAAAATAATATATTAACCTCATATCAAAATAATTCAAGTTGATCAGTAAAAATACTGAACGTTGACCAGGCATGYGGCACATGACAGTAATTCAATACTGGGAAGATGGCAAGGCCAAACCACCTTAAGGCCAGCCTGGGCTACAGAGGAAAACCCTATCTCAAAAAACAATCAAGCATTTTTTTACAACCTAGACAAAGTAAAATGACTTCCAGATTTCAAAAAAAGTATTTAAAAAAACAGATATCAACAAATGGAAATAAGACATTACATTCACTGCATGTATAATGAAGATACAATATGTATAAATAAAAAATACAAAGTCTGGTAGAAATAATGCAACAAACAATTTACTGCTATTAAAATATAAAGCATTCATGAAAATGTACCATATATATAATTCCATCGATATAAAGAATCCTGAGCCTTGCAGAAAGAAAAGTGTCTCAGAATACAAAAACACTAGTAACACCAGCTCCAAAAAAATATCAGTTGAGTTGGTTGGTTGGTTGGTTGGTTGGTTGGTGTGTTTGTTGTTTGTTTTATTCTTCCTGTTGGTCTCTACCTTCAGATTTATCCCTGCCTTGTTTTGCCTTTCCTTGTATAACAAGAAACTACATTCCCCAAGATTCCTAGCTCTCTGGATTCTAGAWAGGTCTCCTGGTCCTATGGGTCTCATAGCCATATGGGTCTCATGATGGGCCCCCGTCCTAGCTCTGTGGCCCATGYCTTCCCTGAAGTTTTCAGTCCTGCCAAACAGCCCCACATCCAGGCTCTCATAACATTGTATCTCATCGTTCCTCKACCAGAGCATGGGCCTGTTAGCTGGCTCTTGCTTATTTTAGTTGCTTCACCATTCTCAGTATACTAAAATCTGTTTGACAGGCATGTGAAAATTTCTTAAAGCATCTAGTTTCCATTTTTTGACTTACTTAGTACCTAAAGGCAAGACCTGTGCCTCTTTTTGCAATAGAAAACACAATACAAAGTTTTGACTACAGTATCTTTGCCTTTGTTTGCAGGGTAAGGAAGAGACCAACATTCGAACTCAGATGTAATTATTACTAGCAATCTGGGGGGGAAAAAAAGCACTTAACAACCCTTATGTGTATCTTCAGTGACCTACATTTATTTTAAACATGATTATGTCAGTAAAAACAAGAGAATGATTTTTCTTAATGCTAAATCAATTTACTGAGAGGCTTACATATAGGCAGAGGTTGAAAAAAGTACTAAGAAGCTTGGTGAAATCTTAGGTCCTAAGCAACGCAGGACTCCATTTTCTTAGTCCTCCACAAAAACTGAACCCATGTATTTCTTTTTTAAGAATTAAGTAATGAAAATGTCACTTTAGTGGCCTTCTATCACATAAGGAGTGGCTCTATAGCTTTCTCTTCTCCCATTTTCCTATTGATATCTTCTGTACAAACAAAATAAACCATGAAGGTGAAAGGGGCTAGTCTGACAGAAGGRGAGCACATGCTTAATGTGCATTAGGTCCTTTTGATCCCAGCAGCATAGATTCCAGCAGTATAAACGGAAATGAGGGGTAATACAAAATCTTGAAAATCAGACTCTCATCTCAACTGACATTTACAAAGCAGAATTAAAGCACAGGCAAACTCTGATTATCTGAACAATCACAGCTGCCATAGGCTCAAATAWGTGTGGTTTTCATCACAGGAGTGGAACTGCTTGAGAAGGATTAGAAGGTATGTCCTTGGTGGAGTAGGTGTGGCCTTGTGGGAGAAAGTGTGTCACTGGGGGTGGGCTCTGATGCCTCCAAAGCCCAAGCCATGCCCAGTCCTCATCTCCCCACCACCAGCACTGTACACACATGGTGGTAGACATGCACAGTCAGAACACCCATAATTTCTAATCCGATAAGAAACAAAGACTTATAACTTACTCACTTTGTATTCATCATACATAAAAAAAATCCATAAGTGTATTAAGTCCTATGTTTGGTGTGTAATGTTTTTAATGTCTGTTAACAGGTAAAAATGTTGCTATTCTTCAATTTTCCTTAACACCTCAACCACTAAGTACCCAGACACCAGTGTTAAATATATTCACATTGTTGTGTGACAGACTCAGAACTTTCTACCTTGCAAAATATCGAACAACTCTCCAGATACTTTCTTTATTCCTGCTAAACACAAATCTACTTTTTTTTCCTATTTTCTTCTTACTTTTAAGTGCTAACTTGTAAGTGAAAACGGTAATAATAATAACAATCCTAATACATACAGCTGCATTGAGTCTGCTTTATCTACAAATGAATACCAAGAGGAGACTCACAGAACCAAACCACTTGCTAAATCAGCCTCCAGACTTCTAAAAACTAAGRCCTCCTTTTACCATGATCATTGAGAATGAAGGTTTTAGATTGTTGCCAGGTCTAGGGAAGCAATTTTCACCCAGAGTGCTGCCCGTAAACTAAAGTTAGAATGCATCCCTTCCTTCTTGGAACAATCTCCTTTAATAAGGAAATTTCTTTTTTAATCACTGTTAAATAGGAAAGAACTAGGTTTCATTACAGCATTTTCAAAACT
>BDUI01018645.1:16914-27215 GCA_002335545.1 Apodemus speciosus
AAGAAGTAAAATGTAAAAGAGGAAGAATTAAAGTTCCAATGTCAGAGCATTGCTGTGGAAAGTAAAACAAGAAGGTTTTTGTGACATCATTAAAAACTCTCGGTCATAAACGCATTGCATGGTCACACTAATTAATGTATTCATGAGACAATTATGCACCTTCCACAGTGGAAGGAAATTATACGTGTCATTATTTTACACGTTGGCTAATCTCTTTAATGCTTGGCTTGCTATCAGAATCAAATYTGAATTCTGGCTTCTCCTGTCTGCTTCGTAGTTAATCTCCTGTGTTACATGTCACAAAGGCTCGAGAAATATCTACCTTGTGATCGAGCCTGATACAGCAGGATGAAATGAATGTCTTGATATAGTTTAACTTTTTTGTTCCTCAGGATTTTATATTTTGTGAGACATAACCTCACATCTTCCCAGCATCCTTTAGATATCTCTGCATCACATAAGAATCCTAGAATAAAGGAWCCTAGGGAAAGGATGATTGAGACACTCTTGAAACACCCTAACTGTGCATAAAGAACAAAACCCTTTCAATTAGAAAATAATTTCATGGGCCCTTTGAGGACTATTTAAATGATGTCTATAATAAATACAAACTAAACCTAAACCTTCCATAGAAATTCAATTGCATAAGTATTTGGACAACTGTTAAAATAATATTCAAAATTATGATGAAAATATAATTCAGGATTTTAACATTGATAGGTAACATTTTGCTTCTGCTACAAAAACAGCATTTGCTAGCACGTATGTTCTATGTGCACGAACTATGTGTGCTACACCTCTCACTTCCTCTTCCTCTCTCACTGACACTGCAATGCATCAATCTAGATAAATCCTAATCTGTAATTAAGGACACATCCTAATCATTGGTCCATTGGTCCATCTGCTTGTATGTAATTAGTGATTTTCAGAATTTTATAATGTTTTAGTGTTGTAAATAATAGTARGYCCATCCCTCAAAATAAAACTTAAAGAATTGATAATAATTTACAGTAGACAACATGTCGGCCCCGATCTGTTCCCCAAGCACTTCCTGCTCAAGGCAAATATTATTCTAAATCCTATGCTTATTAATATTCTAACATATAGTTTATTATATGCACAATTTTCTATATTCCTTTTTACAAAGCTCATATATTCTTAAAAGGMACATAAGTATTTTATTGTTTTTACACTCAGAGAAAGATATATGGTGCAAAGTTGGAAACAGKTTGCATTTAATRTCATATTGSTATGGTATGTCCACATYATATTGCCTCATATCATTCATTTGGATCACAGTATAATATGTCACTGTGAACATGCTGCTTTTTACTCATTTGTTTTCCTCTTGAAGGGTATTGTTTCTTTTTCCCACAGTGTTGATATAGTTAATAAGGATGCTTTCAATGTTCTCATTCACATTTTCTAATACATGTGCGAAATAAGCCACTTCTTGTATCATTTTTCTCCATTCAAACTACAATAAAACCTTTAACACATGCAATTTTGCATGTCCTTCACGTTATTTTGTTAGGTCCAAAGAATTAGTTACTGGTGTTACTCTATAGCAAACCGTATTATGAGCGCATAGCCCATGTGGACTCTTTAATATTCACACAAACCCTATTAGATCAACAGTATCATTGTCTTTGCTTTTGTTTGGCATTGGCCAATCACTGTCTTTTGTTTGGCATTGGCCAACGAAGATTAAAATGAGTCGTAAGAAGTGTTTCCAGAATTCAAATTCTTATTTGAATTCCAGAGCATACGTTCTCTCTCTCTTTTTTTAAAGATTTATTTATTGAATTTATGTAAGTAAGACTGTCTCTGTCTTCATCCACACCAGAAGAGGGCATTGAATCCCATAAGGTTGTGACCACCATGCGGTTGCTGGGATTTGAACTCAGGATCTCTGGAAGAGTAGTCCGTGCTCTTAGCCGCTGGGCCATCTCTCCAGCCCCAGAGCATACTTTCTAATCATAGCCACTATGGAGTCTTTTGATTTGTCTCCATAAAAGCAACTTGTAACAATTATAATCAGTGAAGTTGCATGGTAGCCAGTCCTGAACTGATGATGGCCAGCTCTGAACTAATGAAGGCCTGGTAAATAAAAGAGAATATTTCACGTTTAGTTCAAAAGTAAAATAAGCCTTTAAAGTGCATATAGAGTTTATAGATCTCTTAAATGTTCTCATTTGAGACATCCTGCTATCAGGGAGCAATGGGGTGGACCCTCTCCACCTTCTAAGTCACACACAGAATATCAGGTACAGAATTAGCCAAGACTCATGACTAACTGTAAGTGGCTGGAGTCCACTAGAAACTATCATATATTTGGCTCATATATTTGGGGGAAATATTTAACAGTTCAGAAAGAAAATGAAGTGGGGAGAGAGGGGAGTAAGGAAAAAGGAACGGAAGAGAAGAAAGGAGGGCATGGCATAAAAGAAAGACAAACCCACGGAATGCTAATTGAAGACTTCAACTCCCTTCTCAACAATTGGCAGATAGCTATGCCAGAAATAAAAAGATGAATACAGATGAATCTGCAAATAGGATCTAACAGACTGTGTGAGCATGCCACCAGCAATCACAATGCCAACTCCTTCCAAGTATGCATGAAACGATACCACCAAATCAAGTATATCCTGGGAATAAAACAACAGTACCATGAKAGTATAAAGCATATAGAATACGTTCCCCTACCATGTTTGTAGATTTTTAAAACACAAATACACACACACACACACACACACACACACACACACACACATTGAACAAGCCACTTGTCCAACTGATATGAACACTGATTGTAGTTTCCGTCAAAGGTTGAGCARATTTTAGCATTCAGAATGAYTGGTTCATAAACACACAGATAAAAAGGCAATATTTTCCCCAAAATATAGATGTAAAAATAAAAGAACTAAAATACCTGAGTCAAATTTTAACAGAAGGAATGAAGTTGGAGGAATCAGTCTCCTTACATAGACCATGAAGGAAAAAAGATGGGTTCTAGAGCATCAGAAATAATCTCCTAATATACTCACACTCATACATTCAACTTATGTTTCACAAGGATCGAACCATAACCTTTTTAACAAATGGAGAGTGAGTTCTTCTGCAGAAGAACTAAGATATCTTGTGCTTCCCCAGGCCTCATACAAACTCAGCTCAAAATGAATCAGGGACATATATAATATATATGCCATGAAGCTACAACTTCTTGAAAAAACTATCAGAGAAAAACATTAAGATATTGGGCAAGGAATTATTAGATTCCACATGAAAAGGCACAATTCATAAAAAGAAAATTTGGTGAATTGGGTTTCATCAAAATTAAACCTTCTCCTATGAGACTGTAAGATGAAAAGGAGAGCTAGTTACAGGGGAGAGAGRAAAAGGTGAATATTAGCTACCTACTGGGGGACTAATATTGAAAACAAAAGTTCTCAAAATTCACAGTGGAATGCGAACAATGCAGCCATGAAATGCGCAAAAGAAATGAGAGATTACCCAGAGAGAGGAGTCAGCAAATAAACATGCGTTATGGTGAGTGCATTCCCCAAATTTCACAGGCTGGAGAGTTGCTATGTCTGCAGAGATTGAGTGGTTGCCCGGTGTGAACTGCCCTCCTGAATAGANAGGAAGGAAGGAAGGAAGGAAGGAAGGAAGGAAGGAAGGAAGGAAGAGAACACAGAGTTAGCTGGTATGAATGGGGGATTGTAGATCTTGGAGGATCTGGAAAAGAGTCAATCTGATAAAAATGTATGAAATTCTCAATGATTAATAAAAATATTTTTTAAACTTCAAGCTAGAAAATTTTAAATATTTACTTGTACCATCTTTAAACATAGCAGTGTGGCTCTAGAGACRGCTCAGCTGTTCAGAGAACTGGCTGCTCTTCCAAGGCAGGGAGGGTCCCATTCTCAGTCCCCACACGGCAGCTCACCATGATGGGTAAATCCAGCCCCAGTGAATCTGAATCCTGCTCTGTTCCCCAGGCACTGGGCTCACGTGGCACAGAAGCGTAAATACAGACAGAATGCCCAAGCACATATGATAAAACGAAAATAAGAGTCGTTTTGGAAAAAGCAGTAACAAACCTTTCAGAGGTTTCCATGAAATCCATGTTTCACATAACCATGTTTTCTAGAACACAGAGTTTAGGGGAAAGAGTTGTTGCTGGGATCCACCGCCATTGTAGAGATCGATGTCACTTCTAACATTTTTACATATAGTGTCTTGGAAGAGCAGATTAGTTGGAAAAGGATGGGATATTTTCATCACGTTTTCAGTTGATGGAGGGTATTTTTTCTTGATGCTCTACCTACATGATGAGCTTTTTAAACCCTGTTAAATCTGTGACTATGAGATCACAAATGATATGAATGTGTGTTCTGTACTCTTTATATTAAAATGAGTTACTCCTGCCTTTATCCAAGGGTGACCTTGTAACATCATGAGTCATTGGAGGAAAAATACTGTACATCGAGTTATACGAATGTCCAAACAGATGCATTTCATTGGACAACAGAAAAGGTTGTATTTGATATCATGACTGACATTTGGAAGCATTGACAAGTATTTGTTTTCTAAAACAAGATTTTTGTTTTAAACTTTATAGTGTTTGTGGTTGATACTTTCATTTTCTTGGAAATTTAGGGTCCATATTTGTCTTAGTTAGGGTTTTACTGCTGTGAACAGACACCATGATCAAGGCAAGTCTTATAAATGACAACATTTAATTGGGGCTGGCTTACAGGTTCAGAGGTTCAGTCCATTGTCATCAAGGCAGAAGCATGGCACCATCCAGGCGGGTATGGTGCAGGAGGAGCTGAGGGTTCTACATCTTTATCCAAAGGAAGCCAGGAACAGAYTGGGTATGCTCAGGCATCTAGGAGGAAGATCTCCAAGCCACAGTGTCATACTTATTCCAACAAGGCCACACCYAATAGTGCCACTCCCTGGGAGGAGCATATCCAATCCATCACAATATTTTTCGGCAATTTTGTTTTGTACAAAGCATTGAGATTACATTCACCTCTACTCCTCTCCCTTAGCCCCACCCCAACTCCCCTCTTCCCAACTAGTTTCCCTCTTGCATTCACAGACATACCTGTGTGTGTCCTGTGCAAGCAGCTACAGTAGTTCTACATTTGTCATTTCAATGACATGCCACATTCAGAAGATCACAGTCAGAAGATAGCATGTTACAACTCTCATCTCCATYGTTGGGTTCTTAGACTCCTCCTACCCATGATTCTGTGAGGGTCCATAAATAGATGTAAAATAGATGTCTCGTTTAGAACAAAGCACTAAACAGTCCCTATTCCCAGCACTTTGAACAGTTATGAACCTTTGTGTTGGCCATCAATCATGGCAAAGGAAGCTTAGCAAGACTAAAAGAACATTATAGACAAAACCTTAAATACTTCTAAAGCAGTTTGATTACACATCCATTTAGAGAAACAAMAGTAGTGGGTCCACCACCTCGAACCTGTGACTTTTCACCACCTAAGACCTGTCACTTCTCCAGCTTTTGACTCAGTTTTTAGTAAAAGGAATGAATTCCTTCCCATGAAGCAGGCCTCAGAGCCAATCAGAAAGGAGGTAGTTACTTCCCAAACAGTCATGTGTCTCTTGCCTACTTGGCATATCTTGCTTGCCAGGTCAGTTTTGCAGGATACTGTGTACACAATTGGCTAGGACCACTGATGTCTTTTCTCCTCTGGCAGCTTGGTGCATCACCTTCCAGCACTATGAACATTAGCCAACAAGAAGGATGTTTCCAACTCAGTTCTGGGTTGATTTCTCTGTGTCCTGTATCTAAAGGGCCATCAGCACTGGTGTCTTACCATATAATTCTAGTAGACAGCTAAGAATATTGGCAATAGCACAGACCTACATTTTTTTTTTACTTGCTGGATAATATCTGTCAAATTCCTAAGTCCAAATGGTATGGCTACAATGAAGGTCATAGAATCAGAAGGTCTCATAGGCCAGGATGGCCTTGAATTCCACGTGTAGCCAAGTAGCAAGGATAACCTTGAACTTCTGATCATCCTACCTCTAMCTCTTAAGCTAAGGTTGAAGACAGACACTGCTGCTCTTGGCTTGTGCAGTGCTGGAGAAAGATAGAATCTAAGACCTTGTGGGCAATAAGCAAGAATTCTACCAAATGAGCTGCATCACCAAGCTAACCTGCCTATCTTGGTAATTATTCTTAAGTGAAAATGGGACTCCACAGGAGGAGTTCAAGCACTTTGGCTCAAAGCTCAGGCAATCTTTGAATGCGTTGTAGCCATTTAGGCCCTTGTGTGTGGATGTGCTCAAGAATATTTTACATTTTTCCCACATAAACACAAGAAAAATGCAAATTTGAAATATTAAATGTTATAAAGGCTATTTTCATCATATCATCTGTGATATACTCAAGCAAAATAATATTCATTTTATTGCAAGTGTACATAAAACCATAATAATTTAAAGACTTTTTTATTTTTATTTATATGAGTGTTTTACCTCTCTTTCTCCCTCCCTCTCTCCCTTCCTCCCTTCCCCCCTCTCTGTATCATATGCACCCCTGGTACCCATGGAGTGATAAGAGGTCATCAGAATTCCCGAAATGGGAATCAGTGCTGGCACTTGAACGTGGGCCCTTTGGAAGAGCAACCAACACTCTTATCCACTGAGCCATCTCTCTAGCCCCAAGAAAGGTAATTTTAGAAATAACTTGCTGCCACCAACATGACTAATAAGAGCAAATCAGGAGGTTTAACTTGTCATTTCTTTTCTATCATGTTGTTGAAATGGCAGCTCTGTAAGAAAGGGCAAGTYACCTAGACCAACTCAGCAGGTCACCAGTGACAAGTCCTGAGAGGAAGGACAAGGTGGTCAGAAGACAAGGACATAGGGAAGTTCAGGATCCGGAGATTTGCACAAGCTATATCTTACATCAGACAAGTATATTAAGAGGTATAGCATCTTTCATACCATTTCCAAGGGAGAGTGACACAAAGTCAGTAGAAACTATCATACGAGGAGATGAAGCCAGCAGGAAGCTAATCAAGCACTGTTACACAAATGGAGCACAGGGCATCTCGAGAGCATTGCAGACAGAGCATGCAGGTGGTCTTAGGAATGATCATCACTCCAGTCTGTTCTGGGAGGAAAACCAAGTTCCCAGGTACTGAAACCTTAACTCCTTCTAGGCTGCCTTCCCAAACTGAACCTCGCCAAGTCTGGCCCTGGAGAGGACCTTGAACTAGATTCCCTCTGTCTCTTCATCAGGGTCTGAGAAAGCTGTGGATTGCTCAGGCTCTCAACAATTAAGGCCTTAGTTACTATTATTAACGTAGTTTTGAGTTCATGCATTTCTTGAAAGTGCATGAGAGCAGACTATATGTGGACAGATATGGTCTTTCCAAACATACTTTTTCTATTGATTAAACTAGCGCTTCATAGATGCTAGCGTCGTAATTGGCATATGGTGAAAATCTAATAGATATCTGGTGAGTAAAGCTTAATGAATGAATGAATAAACCAGCCTTGTGTATGGACTCCTTATTGATTTTTTTAAATTCTAGAAGCAGTTTATCCTATTTAGTGTCAACACCTTGAAAAAAAGAAGAAAGCCTATGCAAAGCCACATACAAATAAAGGGTTAAACATACATAGATAAAGTGGATAAATGYCTTCCTTTTATTAAGATGCTGATAATAAATTAATTATAAAATATTGTCATCRTCCTACTTACAAGGATCATTTAAAATAGTTTTCCTGAAAAGGGTAAAACTTCTGAYACTGTGGTTCTTTTGCCTTACTGTCCAAATATTATATGGTTATTAGAATTATGCTTGATTTTGTAGAGTTAATACCAGAAATAACACTCTGCATTCAGCTTTAACCTCCACTGAACCACCTATGTTACTTGCAAACATGCCCCTGCCCTGAAAACACTAGGAAAGAGAATCAATTATAAAATATGCCTGTTAGAATAAGTAGCCAGATTTAAATCCTCTCCTAGGTAAAGTACATATACCAGAAGACATCCAAATGAATCTGAAGCTAAAAGGAACCAACTGAGACCCCGATTCAACCTCTGCTCCTTTCCAGTTCTGTTCAAACCCAGCTCTGACTTGTCCATCCTGAGTTTCCCCCATGTATAAAAGCAAAAGCATTAATTTTGTTTCTAAGAACATGAGTTTCACTGAAGTAAAGACAAGAAAATGGCTTATAGGTTGTAAAAACAAAATCAAACAAGAGTTATGGTTGTACCACAATTGCAATTCAGATGGTTATATCTAAATCTTCTTAAGGTATATCGATATTAAAAAGGACATCTGTGATTATGCACACCTAAGGACAATCCCTTCCATTTCTGAGGAACTGGACCGCTGAGCTCTGAAATAAGCATGCTCTAAGATCCAATGTAAATAAAATAATTTTAAGATCTGAGATAACGGATCAAAAAGATTAGTAACAACTTGTAAGCCACTAAAAATGGTGCCTTATTTGGCATTTCATAGTCATGTTAAAGCTACATACCTTTTCTTCCCTTGAAAATATGTTTGCATGTAAATTATATCTGTCCCTCCTGTAATCAACTGTCATCCCACACCATGAGACTATTCTCAAATCATGCACATATAGCAATAACATAAAGTAGACTTGTTCAAAAGTAATAGGTGTACAAGAATATTCTACCATGCTGAAACACCTTTAATGTCCAGCATTAAGAAGACTCCAGGATTATGTACTAGCAAACATGTGTAAAAAGCCCTACTATATAATATGAATTCAATTACCTAGACTGTTCAATGCACTGGGGAAAGTCTGTAATTTTATTTTGCCTTTTTTTCCCCAGATGCAGAAAGAGGAAAGCTGTATGGATCATCTCTTGTCTTAGTCTGAGCAACCCTGTGGAGAAGATCCAAGCAGGGAGCTTCCTTTGAAGTGAATGGAATCTCCACACTCAGATCAGCTCTGAGGGTATATAGGGAAGAACAAGAGACTGGCCACAGGAACACAGACATTAGCATTTAAATTAGGCCAGGATCAAAAGAGAATTTATGCATAGAAATATACTAAGATTTGAAAACTCAGGCATGATTTTTTTTTTTTTTTTGCATCATCCTAGGTCAAACCACCTTGCATTAGAAGCAGGTTGTTCTTCGTCTTGGTGCCAGAAAACATTAGCAAATGTTCAAAAAGCCTAAAGATTAGGTCAAAACCAAGGAGACCTATGTCACATTGAAATGTCACAGAGGCAATATATCCCTCACCCCGCCCCGCCCCAAGGTCTAACAACACCCATGCATCCAATTTTTTTGTACTATAAGTAATACTGGTAGATGGGTGAAAGCAAACAGAAGAATAGTCATCACAATAYGTATTCCAGTAACGAATTCAAGCATAAATCTTGCCAATATGAGTAAATATAGCACAGAAAAAAATACCCTTCTTTGAMTGTAAAATGCACCCGCCATGTAGGAAATGAAAATAGAAAYCAAAGTCAAGGTTATGTCAGCCTTAGTTATCGACTGTCAATCAAGAGGTAGCCTTTAAGCAACACCTGGGTTCAAGTACCTGTGCCACTCGAGTTGAAGTTATGTTTCATATACAAAACGTTAGTAAGCTAGGTAAAACTCTGTATATACAAAGTATCAAAATGTTCAGGGGGTGGGGCATGGACTGGAATGGCTTCCTGGATTGTCCTTGAAGACTAGAGAACACTAGGTGAGGTACTGAAGTCCCCTACAGACAAGAAATTGTCCAAGCTGACTTAAACTTGAAGGGACAAYGGATTTAGAAGAGGTAAAGGAATCTAACCAGACTAGCACATATGCTCCTGTCAATCCCTAGTGAGAATGAAAGACAGCACTACACCGTTCTCCAAGACAGTCTTTCACAATAAAGTCACCGAAAATCACATGTTGTAAGGGACAGTGAGGATCAGGTCTAAGCCACCAGGCAACCTTTGATTCCTTCTACAGTCAATCACCCATGATAAATTACTATCCAGTCTCCACTGAATAAAAGTAATGACTGACAGGTGTATTGTCCTGAAAGCAAACCCTTGACWTTCCTGAAGCCCTTATTTTCTCTCCTTGGTAAGCCATAAATTCATGATATGTGAATCCCAAGTCAGTGTTGTAATGAACGATGYATGGAAGGCATGCTGCTGGGAGGTTTTAGGACACACAGATGACATACACAGGGTATGAATCCCAGGAAAGGTGGGTACCAATGGGGCTTCCTGAGAATGAGTAGTATTTAGGGGCAGAGAGCAAAGACGTTCC
>BDUI01018648.1:25879-37469 GCA_002335545.1 Apodemus speciosus
TGTCCGACAAGAAGGAAAGAGTGGACCCAGGTTCTGGAAAGGCCCAAGGCAGCAGTATAGGGGAATACCAGAACAGGGAAATGGGAAGGGTGAATAGGAGAACAGGGGGAGGGAAAAGACATATGGGACATTGAGGGGGAAGGGAAACCAGGAAAAGGGAAATGAAATGTAAATAAAGAATATATCCAATAAAAAAATAAAATAAAGAGGGTTAGGAGGCAGCTAATAAGGGCCCAGTCAGATGCCTCAGTGACACCAAGATCTTTCCTCCAGTAACTGCCAGTAAGTTCAAGGTAACTCCTAGCCATTTAACCAATCATACTTGTGACCCCTAAAGTAGAATTTGGTCCATTTACAAGGACAGAGCTGCAGCCAATAAGACACGATTTTGCCCAAAGAGAAGATAAGGATATATCTTTATGTAGCCTGCTTATAGGAAAGGGGAGTTGGTAAGTAATATTAGCCTGAAAAGAAAAGAAAGGTGTCAAAGGTATTCTGGAAAATCCCCACATATTTGACGATCTGAAACAAATTTTAAATAGAGCCACAGAGGAAACCTACCCTTTATTGGATTGGGTAACAGCTGTATCAAAGGATGCTCTCCCCACATTTGATCTAATTTAATTAGAGGAAGAGCATCAAAGAAGTAATTGAACTGGCTAGGAAGTTGGGTATACTTTACTTAATTTATCTTCACAGCCCAACCCTACTGGTGCCACTACTGCTCCATAGTATAAGGAAAATTCTAACTAATGGTGCCCCTCCAAAATTGAGAATGACACTGACAAATAAATTCTGGCTAATTGCCAGACTGTTGGAGAAGCTAGCAACTTTTTCAAACAGACTAGAGAACTGAAGACAAATAAGATAGTATCCATGCAGTCTAATGTATAGAATTGAACCAAACCAACATCATAGAAAAACTTGCCTAATTGTAAAGACAGATCAAGACCACCTTGCAATCCCAACTCTTCATTCTTTCAGGAAATCAAGGATAGATGGTTTGGAAGATGAGATCAGATACCAATAAGTACCAATGAAGAGGATTCAGAAACTGATTCCTAGGCATACCAAAGAATGTGTGAAATCAACAACCACTAACTCAACAACTCCAAAAATAAGGAAGGACCTTTCATGTAAATTCCAGTAAAGATAAGGAAAATGGTCCAACAGATAAATTGGCTGATGGATACAGGGAGCAAGGTGACAATTTGTAATTTCTAGTTACCCTTACAAAGCCCCCCCCCCAAATTAGGTAATTATTGAAGGAGTAACAGGAAATCCATTTAAAGCAGGAATAGAAAATATAGAAATATTAGTCTTTAACTTATCTTTAAAATCCCCACAATATTATAGCAGCATCTAAGTATGCACTGGGAATGAACACTAAACTCAAGTTATTTCTAGAGTGGCATTACTTAAACCCTTGGACTGCAACATCGCCTAAGTACAAATTCCTCCTATAAAACTCTCCCAAGTTAAGGGATCAAGTATTACCAAGTAATATCCTCTCAAGCAATGTGATAAACCATCACTGACACTGTAACCCACACAACCCTTTGACTTCAGTAGTCCTCTGGTCACTATAGAAGCCAAATGGTCAATGGAGATTCACAGTAAACTATAAGACCATTAACTAGCTTGTGCCACAAATGCCAGAAAATTTGCTTGATATAGAAAATATATTCTTAAAGATTAGGAATTAAAACCCCAAAATCTTTGGAACCACATACTTATCAGATATGTTCTTTAGCATATCACTCCACATGGACTCTAGAGACAGTGCTGCCTTTTCCATGAATAATATAATAAACAATTAGAATTCAAAAGAATGAATTTCAGTGGATTAGCTATTCTCAATTGAGAATAGCTCAACCATTGCCTATGTGCCTGCTTTTAAGATACAGAGATGATATTTCCATTGCTGGATAACAATAAGGACACTTTAAAACTATGTGGACACAATAATTGATGCCCTGGTACATGCTGACTGGACCATTAATAAAGACAAGGTGAAAGAGCTAGATGTCTCAAAAAATTCTAGGTTGTTATGAACATATGAAGGAGCCAAAGTCCCAGATGATATGTTGCACAAGATATTAAATCAGGGACAAAACCCAGATGCAAGACTTAATTGATATGTTTGCATACTTGATAAACCATGAACCTTATTTGTAGATTATTATAAAACTCCTCTATAGGGTTACCAAAAAGGGCAGCTGAATTCCAACAGGAACTGGAACAAAGGGAAGCCTGTAACCTCATCTCTGAGTATACAACCCTGACCAATATTAAACCAGATGATAACTTAATTATGGATATCATATTTATTTAAAAATAGAGCAGCTTTAGGCTTTTCATAAAGCAAAAGAGAGTCTACCAACATTTGCCTGTTGATTTTGATTACAAGCATGCCCCACATAAAGAGAATAAATATTCTGTCATTGAGTAACAAATCTAGATATTTTGTGATAGATGCAAAACCCAGCACTTAGTAATTGCCAACCACTGTCCCATTGCAATGATAAATTGGAAAAAGACAGTGTCCATCTCAGGATTAGCCATGGAAGGAAAAGAATTAGAGTAGAAATGGTACCTATCTGAATCCCACTATGATCAGGATATGGTAGCAAAGGTGTTTATGCCTCCCTGCATGGAGGAAATAGCTCAATTGCCTATAATCCTCATCTCTTAACCACTTATCCCTCCCCCAAAAGAGGCAACTATTGGGCTGTGGGGAACAGTATTTGGCTAATACATTATTTATTGATGTCTCAACAACCACTGATAGGACCAAAACTAATGGAAAGCTGTAGTCTAGAGACTGGGATTCCTATTACTGAGGAAGGAACCACCGAATCAGCACAACCTATTGAAGTAATAGCAGCACTATTGGCTATAAGACAAACAGCTAAGGAAGGTAAATAGAAAAATCTATATCTTCTCCTACACATGAAATGTCTGCAATGGCATAGTTATATGGTCATCAAAATGGAAACATACCGACTGGAAGATAAATGGCAAAGACATTTGGCCAAGGTAGGCATGGATAAAAAAAAAAAAAAAAAAAAAACGAGCAAAAACATCAGAATTTATGTAGCCCATGTAGATGTCCACACAGGCAAGAGAGACAAGACATGTAAAAATAATGAAACAGCAGAAAAATTGACATCATGTTCAGTCCAGAGATTGCCCCACCTGGGGATCCATTTCATATACAGTTACCAAACTCAGACATAATTGTGGATGCCAACAAGTGCTTGCTGACAGGAGCCTGATACAGCTCTTTCCTGAGAGACGCGGCCAGTGCCTGACAAATACAGAAGTGGATGCTCACAGCCATTCATTGGACTGAGTACAGGGTCCCCAATGGAGGAGCCAGAGAAAGGACCCAATTTGCTGAAGCGGTTTCCAGCCCCATAGGAGGAACAATATGAACAAACCGTACCCCAGAGCTTTCAGGGACTAAACTACTAACCAAAAAGTACATATGGAGGGACCCATGGCTCCAGCCACATATGTAGCAGAGGATGGCCTTGTTGGACATCAATGAGAGGAGAGGCCCTTGGTCCTGTGAAGGCTCAAACCCCCAGGGTAGGGGAATGCCAAGACAGGGAAGTTGAAGTGGGTGGGAGAGTGAGCAGGGGGAGGGAGGAGGGATGGGATAAGGGATTTTCAGAGGTAAAACAAGGAAATGGGAAAACATTTGAAATGTAGATAAAGAAAATATCTAATAGAAAAAAACTAGAATATTAAAATTTACTAGGCAACAAATTCAGAATAAATCAGCAAGGATAATAGATCACACAGTTGATAAACTTGACAGTTTATCCCAGACAACAAAAAATGAAGAGAATGGGAAAGCAAATTGTGTTGTCTCATAGGGACAACCCTATGAGAATAACTATTGAAAGGAACCCAGATTGCAAAACTCTGAAAACACTTTCATAATTTTGCTAGGGGATAAATATAATTATGTGAGGAAGAAATCCTAGGTCAGGTGCATATAAGTYCAAATGCTTTGTTCTAATGGTTTGATAAAAGAAACATTAAGGTATCCTGCCAGGCCTGTAAATAGGCCTTTGTTTACAGGCCCCCTTTTTCCAGCACTTAAGATTAGATTCAAGCATCAAGTATTATCTATAACATGATCTCTTAAACAAATTAATTATGAATTAGAAATAGATTTCATTGGTCCCTTGAATACTTACAGAGACCTATATGCCTACACTCTTACAGAAATAGCAGAAAGCTTGGATTAGCTAAAGGAAGTCGTGGACCAGACCAGTTGGCAGTCTTAAAATGCTCTGGCAGTGGATAGTCAGATATGGCTTCCCAATAATTATTGAATCAGATCAAGGAACACACTTTACAGGATCTAAAGTCCAGAAGTGGCCCCAGACAACGGATATACAATGGGGCTTCCATCTAGCAAAAAGCTCAACTGCAGCTGGCTATATAGAAAGATGAAATAGACTGCTTAAAACCAAATTACTACAACTCAAAGATACACCCTTAAAAAGGCTATTGAAATCACATGCTGTGACTTAAATACTAGACCACAATTGAATAGAACTTCTCCCTTAGAAACTATTAAATCAGACATAAAGCTATTTCCAGACCACACAGAATAATTCCCTATACATGTGTTTGCAGGGACAGAAATGCTTGAGACTTAAAGAAGACAGAAATCAGGGAACCCAGAACAGGCACCTTGTTCCATGCACAAGAAGAGAAATCTGAATCCTAGAAAATTAGATGGCCTTTAAGCATAATGTGTATAGGACTTAATCCAATATATTGTATTTGTACTGTCATAACTATAGTAAAAACAGTCCTAGGTTTAATTTACTCAGCACTGGTATTAACTGGGCATTATCTACTGCCACAAAAAAGAGGTAGATAGCACTTAGAGAGACAGAGCCATAACAAATTACATTCTATGTCCCATATATACTTTAATAAGAAAACAAAAAGGAACACAAGATGTCAAAATGCCATGGTATCAATCTGCTGTGCCAAGGCATCCAGGTCATTGTTTTTGAAACTCCTCCTGTTGAATTCTCTAAGTTTAACATGACCCAGGGATCAAGCTCAGGCTCTTTGACAACACCACTTTTCATGTCACAATCACCAACACCATTGAGCTCATCAGAATCAGTCATCATCAATAACCATATCTACAGAACAGGAACAATGAGTGAAGAAAACACTGAACCACCAACAGCTACAATAACAAATACTCCAACAGGAAAGTATGATACAGTTGACTTACCCTAATACATACACTGTGGATGGATTCCTACCAGAGTCCTGGGACCATGAACACCTCATCCTGAGCCTCACAAATGCTAGAAATGTGATTTATTCTCAATATGCTCATTGTGAAGCTATCAGGCACACAGTTTGGTATAGCTATTGTGATGAACAGAGAAAGGCTAATGTCATCTTTGTAGCAATTTTGAGAACTATACTTAGTGATGACAAAGAGGAAGCTGGAAATACCAATTTTAAGGAAAGAAACTCATAGGTATGACATTTAACACAGATTTAGAGAAATATCACAGTAGCATTCGCTGTCTACAACTTCCACTTGAGATAAATATCACCTAAATCATTCTTCTACCCTACAACAAATAACACAGAGAGAGTAAGATTATAGATACTAGATGTGGAAGATTCCATGTCTGATTGTGAGATAGAAGTAAACACAAAATTCCTCTCAGCATTCTTCACCCCATACAGATAGCAGATAGACCCAGTGTTTGGCTACCGGTACAATAAACTATTAGATTATAAATACAAATGTAAGTGATTATTCAGATTGGTACCAGAATGAGAAGCCAGGTTATTTGACTGAGGAGACATCAATATCAACCAAGACAAAACCATGTGAACCATGAAGTAGCAGAATTGGATGGTTGATTCAAACAAAGATAAAAGAACACCTCTCTTGGAATACAGTMTTACCACAATATGGATTCAAATGCCCAAATTCACTTTTTGGACTATACCCCAAACTAAACAGATCAAACATGACTGTAGTGTGTGTAACCAAATTTCCCAACCTCTTGTACTATGGTAAGGTGGACCTAAAATGAAAGGCAGAAAGGAGTTCATTTCTACCTGTTAATGACTGGCTGTAAATAATAGCCCTGGGGATGCAACATTACAGCTTTCTATTGATCTTGATTGACACACCACATGCTCCTTATTTGACTCTGATCAAGTTAAAATGATGTTCTACTATAATGGGCTTAGGTCAGAGTCTTATACCCCTAACCCTATTATTTCCCCTTTACAACATTTTTGTTTGAATGTGATTCCATTACTTTTTATTTCTGAATGTGTTTTTTAACTTGGCACATACCAAACCTAGAGAAAATATCAATTTGGGAAAGAAAATATATATTAAACTATGTGGAATCACAGTAATATTGCATAATTTTCATTGTTTTGACCATTTTGTTTAATAATTGTATGTTTTAGTGGCTGAGCTGTATRTTACTGCATTTACTTGTCTAGTAGTAATTGGAATATTTATTTTATGCTGTGTCCTTTTCCTATTGTGTCCTGAATTTGCAAATTGCTGAGAAATTGTTAGTAATTCTTATATGTGGTCCTCAACGGCACTGTGTATACCTGAAGGACCAGGGAATTGAATGGAAGGAACATAGTAAAAAAGTGTCTTGTAGACATGAAAAATAGCTTAGTCAGCTATTACACCCACAGCAGCACCTGATAACCAGAACCCAGTAACATTACTCACTCAAGATAAACAGACACAGTTCAAGAACCCTATGACACCCAGTCAACAATATATAAGCAGAGGTCAAGAATTATGCTCTGCTCTACACATCTGGAGAGATGCCACCTTGATCTACCCTGCCACTGGAGTATCTCCCCAAGGACCATGGTCCTCAAATCCAAGACTTTTTGTTAGAAACTGAACCTGACCTTCAGCATAAATATGTCACACAGGTGAGCAGCCTTGGGAAATAAGCTTAGGACCTTAGTTAAGACTTCAGAATGTGAACCTTTCATGACCACCCTCAGCATAATAAAATATAACTTTTGTTATACTGACAATGAGTATCTACATTTTTGCTAGAGATGCCTCATTTTCAAGGGTCATAGTTGTATGAACCACAAAGTCTCTGCCTAATTCTCCCCTCATATTGGTAACTTGAAGGACAAATCTGTTGAGCAAATCACAGTTACCATGCTAGAGCCATGTTTTCAGTCACAGAAACATTATATTCAATCACGAGTTGCATCTGTTGGCTCCTGATCGTAGCTTGAAGGGCCCTGAGTTCCATGGGGAACAAAAAGAGCATCTTCTACATTCCTAGTCTGGTCTTTGTCTCCTGGGTCCCAAAACAATGCTCCATCCCCCAAAATCTCCCAAAGTTCCTGGTTAACACAGACATCAGTTTCTGTCTCTTGTTACTCAATTCCTTCCTTATTAGTTCAAACTCAGCCAGGCCAATGTCTTTGTGTAATTTCTTTAGCTTATTCCTTGCCTTTGGACAACTCTCAGCTCCTAAGCCCACCCCCCCCAAAGAAAAGATCAGTTCAGCTTCTAGTCTCTAAATGAAAACATAAGGTAAGATTTATGGAAGATAAGCAACATGGGGGTGTATTTATACTATTGACAAAAGGAGAAACTGCTTATTTAGTATCAGATGTCCTAAATGCTTGCTTTTTTTCTTTCTCTCTTGTTAATCCCTTAAGAGGGAAGCAACCCTTTTAAGATAACTTCAAATGCACTAATACTGTAATTTCACAAAGACTTTCTTTCATGCACTACAGAAATTAGGCCATTAAATTTGCATGTCTAAAGGAATGTTTTAGTAATTGCTTTGCTTAAGTACATTTAGTATATCAGCCTGTGAAGCCACAGGAAAAAGGAGGGCAGAGTAAATGATCCAGGTTGATTTCCATGTGTACACAAAGAGGAAATCACAAGTTTCTATTAACAGCATCATTTATGTGCCAATTTGACTTTGCAAAAGAAATAGCACTTCCACCCTTCTTTAAGGGGCTGTCTGCTTGGCACTAGGACTGTCTACTCAGAGCACAGAGACCCCCAATGGAGGAGTTAGGGAAAGTAATGAAGGAGCTGAAGGAGTTTGCATGGCTTCAGCTGCATATGGAGCAGAGGTTGGCTTTATCTGGCATCAAYTGGAGGAGAGACTCTAGGTCCTGTGAAAGCATGATGATCTAGTGTAGGGGAATGCCAGGGCCATGAGGTGGGAGTGGATAGGTAAGTGTGTGGGGGAGCACCCTCATAGAAGCAGGAGGAAGAGGATGGTATGGGGGTGCAGAGAGGAACCCAGGAAAGGGGATAACATTTGAAATGTAAATAAATAAAATATCCAATAAAACAAAAAAGAAGTAAAAACACTTTCAAGAATCTGCCTTAGAAAATTAAAGAAAATATCCAAATTTCTATTGCAAAAGAGATATCACATTTGTTTCAAACTTAGTTTATTTTCTGAGTTTCCATTTGGTGATTTATAAAGCTAGATATAAATCTTGCCCTATATGGTCATAGCCTTTGGTACCCTCATGTCTGAAACAGCAGGATRCCAGGCCTCTTTCTGTTTCCATCTTGATTCCATGAGTAAACAGCAGCAGTATGCCTCATTTGTATTCAGTCAAAGACTTGAGTTGTACAAACCACAAATTCTCTGTTTAATTCTCTCCTAAAATGGATCACTGGAAAATGCATCTATTGAGCAAATCATGGTAACCAGAAAGATGGCTCAGCTGGTAAAGGCACCTGCAGGTAAATCTGACAACTGGAGTTCAATCCATGGTAACTTAAGGCTGGAAGGAGAAAACGTACACCCATAAGCTGGGAGTGTGTGTACACATACACACACACACACATACACACACACACACACACACCACAATGCATGCATACATTCACACATACTCATGCATATACACATGTACACATGGACATATACACACATATCACACACATGAACATATGCACTCACACATACACACATTTACAAACGCACATTCATACTAGATTTTCTCTCTCTCTTGCTCTCTCTCTCTTTCTCTCTCTCTCTCTCACACACACACACATACACATGAATACACATTTTAAACTAGGTATTTGGTACATAATTTGTCAGCTTTCTGTCAGCATAGCAAGTTTCTGAGCTAATGAGCTTATAGAAAGAAAGATTGACTTGGGTCCTGGGGTTGGGAATTGCAGTCCATCAAACATATGGCAGAACCATGGTGYGGAGCAAGCCCATCACTGCCTGACTGGAAAGTGGAAGAAAAACAATGCAGAGGCCAGATCCCAGCATCACATTCAGCAGCATACTCTCAATGACATAAAGCCCTCCCACCAAGCCTCCCCTCTTAAAGGTACCATTTTTTTCTAGATGGCACTGTGCAAGAAAGCGAGCTTTGCCAGAGAGATCTTTATCTGACAGGGTCCAAAATAAATGTGACATGCCACTAATATATATAATCTTAAACCACCTAGAGCATGTGGGACCTATCCTGAGAAATACTGTAATTTCTGTTACTTTTTCACAGAAGGAAAACCAAGCTCCTGTTTTAGTTTCTATTCTCAAGCAGTTACATTGAGCAAAACATGTGTTATATGAACCAAGAACTTCAGTGTCCTTGATTCAAAATGTWCATGGTGACAATGAGCTCTACAAAGAACAGCCTCTGCTTTCCACCTGGTTCATCAAGGAACTTTGCAGCCAACTTTCCAGAAGAAAGCTTCCCAAGAACAATCAGTACCAGGAGATTCAGCATGAACACACATGGGAGACACAGCATGAATCTATGCTCAAAAGAGCATAAGTCTAAAGTCATGGTTGCCYCTCCCTCATAGACTTTTCTCTGGGCCAAATGAAGAAACAGGATTGAAAAGTTTTTATTTAGCTAATCTCAAAATGATGCTTATTTTAGCCAATGTGTTATGGTGTCTAAATAGGTTTTATTTATAAAGCACATAAAACATTTAGTTTCTGTTTTGTTGCAAAGTATTATTTGAAATAGCTTGTACATATTGAATCATTTAATCTTCAGAATGAGCCAGTGAGGAAAGCAATAATCATTCACACTTYATAAATAAGGAACCTGGGGTGCAGATTGAGTAARTAGCTTGGTCAAACTTTCACRGTTTGCCTGATGATTGCCCAGTGATTGAGCTGATGTGGGGAAGAACTGATACAAAGGCTAAGACCTAAAGCTAAGTTTGAAATATCTCAAGGGCCAATCCTGTAAATCTTACCAGTAGAGGATCAAGCATCAATTGCAATCTCCGAGTAGGCCAGTCTGTCCTGTTTTAATCTGTATCCCACAATTCCTTAAGCATTTATCTCCAAAGCATATTCTTCTTCCTGGAAGCCTGCTACTCCAAGTCTCAGAGTGTTTTCAGGAAGCAGTAATGTAACCCAGGACCAATGCCTTTTAAATCATTCAGATACCATGGTGTGGATTTGACCTCGCCTCACACAATAAAATAAATTAAATAACAATAAAAAAGAAACAATAGCAAGATTCAGAGTACTTAAAGGTCAAAGATAAATGTTGGTGAGATCATTAAGTTTCTCAGWGCCAGAAAGGAATATACAAAAGTACCTCTAAGTTATAATCGAATGTCACCATCAAAACCAGGAAGAAAAATGAGGTCACTAGACCTGGCTGCTCAAAATGAAGGCACAGTCAGAGCGATGTCACTCAAGTAGACAGCTGACCTCATATGGTGKTATTTTCATGGGTTTATAGCTATAATGTGTTTAAGGCTTGAGTCATACACTAATGGTCCTGAAGCAAATTAGAAATATTGCAACCTGCAGACAAGTTCAAGAATATAGCAATATAATAGTTCAAAGAAACAGAAGAAAGCCACCTAGCCCATTGCTGAGCTAAAGGTGATATTRTCTTYACYGTTTCCAGTGTGAGTCTTGTTCTCATCCCTGCTTCCTATGGATTTCTTTACCTTTGTCTAACATTAATAGAGACTAAACATTCCCTGAAGATTCCAATTATTCAATGACAAAGGTAAAGCATGAAGGCATGAAACCCAATTTCAATGAGTCAACCATGAGTCTTTTCATAGTTCTCAGATTAGTTAGTCTCTATGAGATATACTTTCCTCCTCTGGAAAATGGTTGCAACTCACAAATGCAATCTATTTCAGATCCTTTTCCCCACCAAGATTTGGAGACCATTGTAAAAGAGAGGGCAGAAAGATTACAACATCCAGAGCACAAGAAGAACTGGCTCTTCTGGATTGAGAGGACATCAGTTTTGTGAACTTACCACAGTTCACGTTTGCCTGCACAAGACTTGCACAGGACATATCCAGTCAACCTTCCAGATAAAAACAATGATGGAGGAGATCACTAGCTCCCATCTCCAAATGAGGAGTAATGGACAATTGATGGCTTCTTAGGGCAGGTAAAGTCAGCTTTACGTAGTCATGAGAACTCTGCTTGGTTGGTCATGATGTAGCAGATGGCAACACACCTGTGAGTATATAAACAGCAAAAATTGGCTATAAGTTACAAGAAAAGAGAACAAACAGAAGGCACAATTG